>BMAO01022989.1:0-49399 GCA_019973975.1 Trichonephila clavata | reverse complement strand
GAAATTGCAAAAATGTAGAACAATTAAGCAGTATACTGTCATAATGAGAGAGCATAATGTCATAATATGTCATAATATAGAGGAAAACGAATGAAAGATTAATATTTCATAAAACGAATTATAAAAAAAAATACACATACTTCAGAGCTAATTCCATGCTCTGTTTGACATCTCCAATAATGCCCAACATGTACAAAACATGTTTTTGCCTTTATTTTTGATTTCCATGATTTTAAAAGCCTTCGCATGTTAAATATTGTACACGAATGAAAGAAAAATCAAATAACAATTTATAGGTAAAATATATCAAAATCTAAGAACTTTATATGTGTATTTGCTTAAAAAAATCTTAAACATGTTTAATAATAATAGTGTTACATTTCTCAGACACATGGGATATATATATATATATCACCAAATATATATAAAACCGGGAGAGTTTTCCTATTATTGTGAATCAGAATTTTAATAATCTGAGTTATCAAAAAGAGATTTAGTATTTGTGCTTTGGGATAATCCGTTTTGAAGTTTTAATTTCATTCATAATAATATCATAAAAAGAACGCACAACTTTTAAATCTTGACCAAATCCGTTTGCTCTCCCCCCCCCCCCAATACACAATACACAAACTAAAATTTTTGCATGAATTGCACAATTCTTTCTTGAAATGATTTGTTACTGCAGGTATAATTCTACATATGTCAGTCTCATTTACGAGCGCTGAAAAATAATTAATTCATTTTTTATCAGGCTGTTTTCTAGTAGATGATCTGAAATATCGGCGTGGTAGTTGCTGTCTGGTATCAAATATTGCTCCATAACTTGAAAAAAAAATACAGGTAAAGCTTTGAAATTTTGCAGGCATGTTTACAAAGATTCGAGGTATCAAATAAGCCAATAAAAATTTCGATAGTTTGATAATTTTTTGGGTACCATATAGTCTTAAAGTAATTGTGTAGATTGGAAAAGATATTATGATCTGACAATTAAAGGTATCCGACTACTTTTTTTAAAAAAAATTGAGATATTGGGAACTTTTTGTTGTTTTTAGAATTTCTTAGTATATTTTAAGAAAAATATTCTAAAATTAAGAAAAGAAAACGAAATTATTGTTGCTAAAATGGGAACAAATTAATAAAAAAATTTACAAAAAATAATGTAAACGCGGCTTATTCTGTACCAAAAGTTAAGGAACAAACTTTCGATTTTTAAATTCTGCTGTGTTGCTATGTTATTCATTTTTGAAGTGATCTTCAGGATAAGAGATAGTTTATTTTTTACAAAAACTAGAGCACTTTATGTTAGTTATTACATGAAACTGAATAAAAAAATAGTGATTATATTAACATAAGGGACTGTAAGTTTTGTAATAAAACAGTGATCTGAAAGTCAAAACCCTTCTATTATCATACGAAACACACACAAAAAATTTCAATTAAATATTTTTAAAACTTTTTGAGCAAACGCTGCCCCATTTGAACATTTTGAAACCAACACATTTCGAGTAAAACTCGTTGTAAAGTATGACATATCTTGCTTAAAGTAAAGGCATCTGCTTTTTCTAAAACACTAGTAGTTTTTGTTCTAGTGAACGGAAAATAAAAACTTGGTATTTTTATAAAGCTAATAAGATAGCCTATAAAATAAATCATAAAAAAATGCCAATTATCGGCAAAATTCACAATTTTAGGGTAATCGGATACCTTAATGAGTGTTAAATTAAGAACTAAACACAGAGGTAAAAGAAAAAAAATTATGGATTTTTTTACCAGCTTCTAATATGAGTAATTTAATCAGTGACGGATTTAGCTTGGATGGCACCCTAGGCCCAAGATAATTTGATGCCCTTATTTATAATAGAAATCATAATAATAATACTAATAGTAATAATGGATTCGAAGTAAACATAGGTATTTTACTAAACCGTGAATTAAATATATATATATATATATATATATTGGTATAACAACTAAACATACAATTTAGAAAAATTGCTTTTAGTTAAGAAATAAATCATATCTATCTAATTTATCATATAAAAAAAATTGTTTCTTGCTTTCATTAGTGCGAAAGTATTAATGACATCTTCATGCTTAACTTCTTAAGTTAACTGCGCTTCAATGCTTAATAATGCAAGTGCATATTGAGCTTATCTTGCTTCATTCGTGCTCTTAATTACCTGCACGTAATTTTGGCACCCCTAAGCCTAAATTTATCACTGAGTTTAATTCGTATAAAAATATATTTTAAAGCAATATCAATACATACTTATTTTGAACTTAAACTCATACTAAACAATTGGATTTCAAAAATTACATGATATTTATTGAGATAATGATACAAAAACACTTAAGGCTTGCGTTATTTAATACTAAAAAATACTAACTTACCAAGTAGCTTGTAAAATTCTTTCTTATTAATGTTATATTAAAAAGGAGAATAATGTAGAATGGTTTGTTCTGTTGGATCACTTTTATTTCTTGATGGAGTCCATATTCATTTTTCGAAGCTGTTTAAACAAATGAAAAAAGCTACATTTTGTTTAATATGTAAAGTTTATGTATACATTTAGTATAAAATAGAGAAAAATCGGAAAGTTAAATTTATACTAGACTTCACTCTTTGTAGCTGATGTGGATTAACTGGTGGATGTTGAACATAACATCAAATCTGGAGAAGATAAGCTATCTTTAACTCGTGATATATGATTTAATTTCAAGTGGCACTTATTTTAAACTTTTAAAAAGTAAATAATTTTCCGTTAATTCAAATGCAACACCTGTTTTGTACTACTTTTTCGCATGCTGAGAGAGTTTTGGAGGTTAATTTACAGAACAAAAATTATTTAAATCTTCATCTTGTGGGAGTCAAAGGTAAATCCAAAGGTATTTTTAAACACTTATCATCACAGCGACCCTGAAATTGAATATATATATGCATATTCCTTGAACTCTTGTGGATCTTCTTAAATACGTATAAACTATCTACCAAATACACATGGATTGCTTTATCATCTTTGTAATAAATTAATGGATTAAATGCAGAGCTTTAAAACTTAAGGGAACATGGTACGATTTAAGTAAATATTTTTAATTTAAGGATTTTCAAAATTTTTTTTGTTGCCCCCTATGTGTCTATATTATGTAAAGCAGATTTTGTGCTTAAAATTTCATAAAATGCTAGCCATTTAATTTTTAAGGAAAAAAACTTAAAATTTGTGAAGTGATTTCAGAGTGCTACTCCTCCTACGAAAATTTACGTACATGCATGAAATTTGATTTACAAGTACGTCAAACTATATATGACCAAAGTTGGTATGGGTTTTGCAATAACATAATTTGAATTCGTACAATACTTCTTTTTATGAATGCTTATTGAAAATTCTGTAAAATATGTATAAGTTCTGAGTTCAATTACTTTAAAAAAAATAAGTATTGATTTGATTTAATAATGCATACCAAATTTTCGAACATGAACTGTTAGCAAAAAGTTAACAAAAATTAAAAGCATTGGTCCAACGTTTCTCAAGCTGTGGGGCGTGATAACCCTACAAGGGGGCGTGAGCCTATCGAAAATAAAGGATTTTTGAAAAAATAACTGGAATGAAAATAACATAAAACAATTTCTGGCATAATAAAAAATTACATTTACCTTGATGTTGTTGTTGTTGTCGTGTATGACAAAGTGCAAAGGTATTGTATATAACAAAATAAAGATAAAGAAATGAGTCAAATATTGCCAAAGGCGTGAATCACTGCCGTGGCAACATCCATGGCACGATCCGAGTATAGGATGCCCATGCTGTAGTCATTGTCTATTTTAAAATGGACACCAACAACGGAAAGACAGTTAAAAAGATGTTTGGGATCCAGTTGCTTGCCTGGGCAGTGCCTGCATTCCACATATGATCTGGATCCATCAGGCAGAATCTTCATGCCCTTAAAATGTTTTGTCCTTAGTCTGGTTATTGTTGTCGTAATTTCTCGGCTATAATTTAATTCTGGCAGCGAGAATTTTTTTCGAGGGTTTGAGCAGAGCTTTTGTTTTGCGACTGCGTTGGCATCAAAGACCGTAGTCGAAGAAGTTACACGTTCAAGGGTTCTGGCTTCATTAGCAAGGAAATCGGCCATCTCGTTCCCCTCGATGTCAACATGGGCTGGGATCCACTGGAGGGTGCATGATTTGCCTTGTGCATCAATGGAAAGTAAAAGAGAGTTGATTTCTTGGGTGAGTCCCATTTTTCCTTTCATGATGGCCTCAAGAGCGGATCTACAATCGGAGAGAACAATGATGCCGCCGGAATTAGCGATATCTTTACCCTGATATAATTTATATATAACGTCTGGCGACATTACGTCATCAAAAATAAAAGCTTCAATCTTTGATCCAATAACCAAATAAAAAAACATTTTGTTTGAATTGCTGTAATCCTTCGATGAAAGATTATTTTTATTACGGTTCCTTTTAAAGTTGAAATACGACTCTTTCTGAGAAAAAGCATAACCCAGATCCAGAACCAAAAATATTTTAGGAAGATAAAATTTCCTCACTGAAAAATTGTTGAAATATTATACATTAAATGTAGGAAGAAAAGGAAGTCTTAATTCACTTTTCACCCCTGCAAGCAAGGGATCTGCTGAAGTAATGCACATTACTCATGATAGCGGAAGTTTATTTGAGAAAAGCGATTAATATGAAAAGAAAGGGAAATCTTCAAATGCTTCCTAAAGAACTTCATTACTAAAATATGAAACCATAAGTGACCACAAGGCACATTGTGCCCTGTCAAAAAGAAACAAGCAAGAAAATTTCACCATGCTATTGGTCGATCATCAAAGGACAAGTAAAACTACAATAACTTGAACAAAATATTACAGTTTTGCCTCAAATAACATTCCTGTGTCTGTGGTTTGCGTCCTGTATTAAGGTCATGCTCATTTAAATCATTAATTTTAGGTTTTTTTTAGATTTTTTCTCAAATTATCAAAGAAAAATTGAATGTCCTTGGAAGAAGGTACTTTCTCTTTATTGAATTATTCACTGGAATCACGATATTTATCTTGTATAATAAAAAAGGATTGGGGTGACTGAGTCGCCTTGCACGACCATTAATGTTAATATCGAGAGCACGCCTGCTCCCGTATTAAGACATTTTGAAGTCTTCTCGCTAAAAATATTAAAAATAACAGAATTACTCATCGAAATTTTATATTCTTCTTTATTCAAAATGCTAATTTTGAGAGGCTCAAAATTACAGTTCGCTTAAAACTATTTACAATATGACCTTTTCATCTAAAAATCATTTTATATTTTTGTATTCATTGCCGTGCACTTGGTTTTACTCTTTTTGAAATTCAGCTATTATATCATGAATAATGTTTTATTTTTTTAAAAATGAAATCGTGCAAAGGGCGGGTAATTCGACCAGTATACTTTTAATGTCTGAGTACTTCACAAGGTATTTAACTAATTTCTTAATACTAAATTAAGAACAAGTTTAATAATTATTAGTGACTTCCATGGGCTCTTCTTGCACAGCAAAATTTTTGAAAGGTAAGCTTAATATTAGAAATTGACACTTGGAGTTAATTTTCTATATTTATCTGAGATCTATATTTTGTCTTCAAAGCAGCCACCACAGAAAATCCGGTTTCACACAGATAAGATATTGAAAATGGGGCAATACAGTAAACGCAATACTTTTGTTTTCCCTGTAGAAAATTCTTTATTCATCTCTGCCCAAAATTCAAAGAGCGATTTATTACAAAAATGACTTAATTTCGCCACTGGATGTAAAATATATGAAGATTTCTTCTTCGGCAGAACAGTTTTTCTGAAGTATTTTGAAATGGATCCCTAACCCCCTCATAACTTGCTATCAAGTTGTCCTCAGCAAGAAAATACTTTTTAAAATTCTTTGCCATCATGGCTAAATGATTTTCAATGGTTTTAAAAACAATTATGCATGTTCTTCGGATTTGCAAGTTTTCACACATAACATACAGGGGCTTTTTATTATCCATTTATTTCAGTAATGGTAAATCCAAAATTTAGATATTCTTCAGAATATTTCCTTGATATCATTTTCGAAACCATGCTCGTCTGTGTACTTCTTGATACTTTATCATGGTCGAATTTTCGCTTACGACGATTTAAAAGTGTATCTATGATTTACTTTTAATCTACTGCCGTAAATACTTGATGCTGTGAATTACAACTAACGCACGCGCGTGCAAATTTCAAAATGCACATTCAAGATAGATTCGGTTGCCATAGAAGTATGAACTCACCTAAAATTGACTGGAATTGTACGAGGTACAGCATTTTTGCATGTTTTGCGCAGACGCCCGATAGGTTGCTCAGACTCACGCAAAAGTTCACAAGAATGCCAGATGTGATGGATATGATAGAGAGCAACAGACTACACTAAGGGTACTCAACCTTTTTTTCTGGCGGGCCGCATACATATGTTAGCTATTTCACGCTGGCCTTAATATGAGTATTAATGGGGAAGGGGGATGAGAAATTCTTCAAGATCAAGATAACATAGAAAATTTAAAATGTGAAAATTGATCAAAATATTAAAAGTCCTATTTTGCTTTTTTTTAATTATTATTTTTCATATTTTTATTATTTTTGTCACTGAATTTTTTATTAATGGGTAGCATTTGAGACTATTCTTTTCACAATTTCTGCACCAGTAAACGGTTTCATATGATAACCAATGATATAACAAATTTCAAAGGGCGCCTTTCTTATCACTGAGGCAATACCACTGACAAAATCTTTTTTGCTGTTGTAAAGATTATTCAACAAATCCTGTTTACCATCTCTTGAAAGTCGATGAAAAGTGCCATTAAACGATTCCTGTTTATTGGTATTTTTTTAAATATTATTTTGTGACAGATCAAACAATTACTGAACTCTGCTTGTTTTCCACTTCAAAATAGTCAACTTTCCAATCGTTTTGAAACAATCTATTTTCTTCAAATATTTTTTTCTTGCATGATATGAAAGATAGTTAAAAATTAGTTCCACTCATAAAATGGTCGGTACTCCACTGTTGTCTATTATCACTAATCAGAAAAAAATATCTATTCGCACCCATACCACATCGGCAGCAAAAAGCATAATTGATACATTTTATTTTTAAACAAAGAATTTTCCACCAAATTTTCATAAATAAATAAATGAATTTCTCATAGCAATGGGTTATGACCAGGCCACTTAAAAAGGCCCGGTGGGCCACAGGTTGAGTATCGCTGGACTAGACTATATTTCTAATGACATTTGTGTGTTTAGAAATGGATGATGGACTAAATAAATGTTTAATTAAATATCATTTTGCAATCTGTTCCAATTTAAACTTAAGGAAAGAAAAAGACATAATAATTATCCTATTACTGAAAAGTAGTTTACTTAATATGTATAGTACTTCAAAGTAACATTATACATAATTTAAGACGTATCTTGTTAGTTTTACGGTTTATAATTAAGATCGTATTGTAGCTTTAGCGTCAAAGTGCATTAATATTGCATTTAATATATTATTATTGTATAATGGGGGGGGCGATAAAAATTATGATTAAAAATTGGGTCGCCAGTATTAAAGGTTTGAGAAGCATTGTATTAGACACAATGGAAGAAAGCCTTAGCATTTTAATTGAAGACTAACAAGTTATTTTATCTTTCTGAGATAAGTAAGTTTATAGAATTTTGATTTGCCATGGGATGTGAATAAAAACGAACGTAAAAGCTATCATAATTCTGCGTTTTTTAAGTTCAGAGCTTTAAAATTTTGTGAGGTTATAGAAAAGTATATAAAGAAAAATTTAGTCTAAGAAAATTAGATTTGATTTTTGATTGATTTTTGTCAATTGAATCGTAGTGGGCAACCTTAATGTAAATGATGCAAAAAATTATTGATGGAAGAATGAAACAAACCTAATGCAATAAACAAAAGCAATATAAATATGGAATAAGGAATACTTAAAGAATTCTAAAAAAGATTTTATGCCTTGCAATAATGTTTCTATTAACTCTAATGACATTAAATGCAATAGATATTTCTCAAGTAAGCATCAAAATAGTAAATTTTGCAATAAAAAAAATTCACTTTTACAAAAGATGTGGGGACAATAGATATAAAACTTGTAAAATCATAAATAATGATCAAATTAAAGAAGAATCTAAATTTTCCTTCTGTAAAACATTTAACTGTATTTACTTATTAACATGTAAACAATGCCAATTTAAATATATTGGACAGACATGTAATAAAATTAATATTAGAATTATATATAATCAACATAGGTCAGATACTAAAAACTTTAATAGTATAAAAAATTCAAATAAAATAGAAATAATAAACTTCAATAAACATGGATTTGAAAATGTTGTACTTAATATTATTAAAGTAGTCCCTAATGTTAAAGAAAGACTTTAGTGGAAAAATTTCTACATTAAGTATTATAATACAGTTTATCCTTATGGACTAAATGTATTATATCAAGGAAAAAATATTCTCAATGCTATTAAACAAAATTATCAAGATTATTTTTACAATAATGAAATCAAAAAGACGAATAAAAGAAAAACTAGAGGGAATAGGACTAAAAGGACTAAAATGGTATTTCAAATAGTATTAGTGATATTTGTAAAAGTTTCGAGAACAATTTTAATATAAAGCACATTAAACCTTTCATGTTTGGACTAAGTAAGACAGAAATATGTCTTACGAAAGTTGCACAAGATTCAGATACAATTAAAGATAGTCATGCTTTATATACACATATCATAATAGACATTCACAAATTTCTGAAGCATAAACATAAAATAAAAGTCAATGTAAATAAAAAATATCAAACAGAATATTGTACATTATTATATATGAATAAATCATATGAAATATTAACTTTTCTAGCATTTTAAAAAAAACATATGTCAACTTTCCCAATTCAAAATATCACTATTAAAAAGGCTTTTAAATATAATAAAAAAAAGTAGATCAATTTTTAACTATAATGTACCTATAAAGCAAGAAAACTTAAAATGTAATTGTAATGAATTTAAAGAATTCATTGATAAAAATCACCAGCATGTTATTACTGGTGACCTCAATATTGTAAAAGACAATAATCTAAGAAATATAATGAATAACGGTACTGGGCTTAGACTTATGATTTCCAATAATAATAAAATTATCAAAAATCATTATATAATGATATTGAGCAATTTATTTACAAAATTGCTGTAAAATATTGTAAATGAATTGCTATTAAATATTCTGTTAATGCCTATAGAGCATTAACAGAATTTAAATGTAATATTACAAAACAGATTAATAAATATAACTTTAGTACAGATAATAACATCTTTTTTGATGATATTAAAAAACAGATTAAAAAATTGCAAAATAAATTTATTATAGTTTATATTGATAAAGTGCCTGGAAATTTTGCCTTCATTTGTAAATACTATTATAGTTTAATGCTCAACAAACATTTTGATAATAATACAGCTTTTATTAAGTCATCAATTTCTGATAGAGAAATAAATAATCGAATTTTGGCTTTTCATAAACAATTAAAAATACAAATTAATAATAATTTTAAATTTCCACGTGTATTTCTTACTCCTAAATTTCATAAAGACCCAGTCAAGTTCAAAACAGTTATTAATGGTTTTAATACATATATCAGCAAATCAGGCAAAATTCTTCATCAAATATTACAAGATACAAAAAAATAATCTTAAAACCTCAGCCATTCTTATAAATAGTAAAGAACTCATTGCACAAATTAAAGATAAAAATATATTTTTAGTACATAGTTTAGATTTTGAAGATCTTTTTAACTCTATTAATATTGATGATATGATTAAAACACCTGTAAAATTACGTAAAGATAATTTATTTAAGAATGTCAAATATGATAGATTTGGTTATCTACTTAGGTTAGTTCTAAAAGAGAACTATGTTTATCATAATGGTAATTATTTTATCGACAGATTAAGGGTTTGCCACAAGATGGCCCTGCTAGCAACTGTCTTGCAAATTTATATTTACATTATTTTGAAAATAGTTTCATAGACAACTTAGAATATTACTTTTTTCGCTATATAGATGATATAATCATTTTTGGCAAGCAAGACAACTTTAAAACTAAGATTAATTTTTAACCACAATATCTTAATTTAATTCAGACAAATAGTAACAATTACGAAACAAATTTTTTTGTTATAGAAATTAAATTAAAAGATAATAAAATAGTTACTAACATTTATGATAAACGAGAAGACTTAAATTTCAATATTATAAAAGTACCGCATTGGGAGAGTATTGTGCCTGTTTCTATATTCAAAAATATTGTTATTAATTACACACAACGCAATAAATTTCTAGTTTCAAATAAATCAGAAAAAAAAACTATAAGCATTTTACTAAATACTGTTTAATTCTAAAATTCTAAAATTAATAGATATTTGATTAAAGAAATTCTAAATAGTAAGGATTAAATTTCCATAGTTTATTAACAGGTTATTATTATAAATTTATTACTCTTCCTAGATGGTTATAGATACCCCCTTTATCTATAATTTGAAAAAAAATTACTTTTTAAAAAATTTTTTATATTTTTAAATCATAAAATCTTAGTGTCCCTAAGATGATGGTAGTATGATTACAATTCTTAATTTATTATTTCTATTCTTTTCATACTTTTGCTAAGTGCTACTTTTCAGCCATTGCTTTGCTTTGAATATGTATTTGGGTCCAGAATCTGGCAATATAACTTGTTTATTGTATTCAGATTTAGCTCGGGCTATGCGTTTCTGTATGTAATTTTTAGGTAAGTCACCTTCTTCTCATAATGGATTTAGATTTCCTATCTATTATTTTCAATCGGTTTTTGCTCTGTATTATTAACAGAAAAGGGGAAGATTCGCTGGCCACAAAACATGTTTAACCCCACTTTTATATAAATGTTTTTAATACATAAGCTGTCCTAAGTCAGCAATGTTGATAATACGGTAGCATCCATTCTTTTATATTTTTATATTTGACTCAATTATTTTAATTTTTCATATTTCCTTTTAAATTCTGTTGTCTGGTTATCTTGCAATTTCAATTCTTTTCAGTTTTAATCATGTTTATTCATCTCTCTCTTGTAGAGAAATTTTGAATATATATGTATATATATATATATATATATGTCATGTTTTGCGAGTGAACATAAAGACATTTTATTTTAACCGTCTTTATTCCATGAAAAATCACTTTGGAATCTGATTCGTAAGAGAGAGAGACGGACACGTGTTAAAAATCAAGAGTCCGCGGCTACGCAAAAGCCAGATGTCTTTTCAAGTACATGTCTTATTGAAGAGGTGTACTTGAGAATTTAAGCATGACATATTAGAAAATAAAAATTAATGGTCGGAGCGATAAATTTCTATTAAGGCCATGTGTTCTTCATCCCCGAACTGGGTAATAAATTTAATACATGAAGATGGAAAGGGAAAATAAAATTTAGAAGTGGTCTAGGGGGCTTAATTTTAGATCTAATTTAATTATCCTTACACACACACACAGTTAATATTCTCTTCTATAGATAGACGAGTCATTAATGTAACACTATAACTGAAGCATACAAAATCAGATATTGTAATATGAGTCAGATATCAGATTTTATAAAAATAATAGAATAATATATTTATGAATGTTGCAGTAGTATAAACATTGCTAACTTGGAACAGGTCTTATATATAAAATAATTTATATAAAATTGGGGTTTAACATGTTTTCTGGCCAGTCAACCTTTCCCTTTCTGTTAATAATAATGAGCGAAATCCTATAAAAAAAAGGATAGAATATCTAAATCCATTACAAGAAAAAAAGTAACTTACCTAAAGCTGCATTCAAATATGCAGAGCCTGCGCTGAATCCGAGTACAATAACAAGTTATTGCCAAATTCTAGACCCAAATACAAACTCAAAGCATTAGATTGGCTGAATAGTAGCTGAAAAGTTTAAAATTAATAGAAACAAAATGTTTAAATAGTATGCATAAATACTACCTTTAGGTAAGGGACACTAGGATTACATGCGTAATTCAATATAAGAAAATTACTATGGTTATAAAATAAAATTGGGAATAAGTAATTTCAATAGTGTAATTTGAATACTCAGATAACTATATCTAACTACGAAACATGAAAAATTTGTAATAATTAACTATCATTATTCTAAGGAATTTAATCCTTATTATTTAGAATTTCTTTAACAACATTAATTCAGTATTTTTTAATTTAAACAGTATTCAGTAAAATTGGTACAGTTTTTTTTATTTTTTCGAAAGAAGAATTTTGTTGCTTTGTATGTATAATACGTATATATTTACCAGCCGTTATCCTCGTGCTTCTCTGAGTACTTCATGATATTGTATGAATACATACCGTTTATATAAATGAAAATTATTGATGTCAAAGTCCTCCTAACGTTAAGCTTTCCAATACATTGAAAAACATTCTAATGACTCTCAACACTTTTCCGCTCTAGTAACCAGTTGCCCTAATGTGGGTTTACGCGGAAATCATTTTTAGAAGATTTCTACTCAATAAAACAAAACTGCTCACCTGATTTCAAGTCTAAATCTAATTGTTAAAAAACGATAACTGTTTTATATCAATAAGCCCTGTAGCCCACTTTAAAAGTTGATTTCTACTAAGCCCGTTCTTAGTTGAACAAAAGAAACATGCATACCAAATTTCATTACCGTAGCTCAAGTAGTTTAAGCACGGGTGTTTTTTAACAATACATTTCTGTAACTTCCCATCCCTTGCATATAGATGGATAAATTCCTTTCTTAGAGGATCTCTATTCATTTAAATAAATATTCACATCTGATTTCAAGTATGCAGGTCTGAATTAAACAATACAGATTGAAAAATTAAGAAGTTTTTAATGAATTAATTTTAAGTGAACTGCAAATTAAACAAAAAATATTTTTGCATATCTCAGCTGGAAAAAAAAATCATATTTGCTAAATTTGAAGTCTGTAGGTCTAGAAGCCGATAAAAAAGTTTTTTTTTTATTTATAAGGCCCCCGTACTCCCTTGTGGGTCGATTTTTGAAAATACCTTTCTAAACTGATCTATGCTCAGGAAAAGTAACATATTGTTATAAGTTTTGTGTAATTAACTCTTAAAATAGTGTAAATAATTTATATTTGGGTGCGTAATACATTAATATTTCTTTCTGTTGCAGTTATTTTATGTTAAAATTGTAATACTTACAAGCAACGCCGTTTCTTACATTATAAGGGCTTCAGAGCCAAGTTGGCAAACTTTTGACGACCCTTCTGGAAACTTGGCGTCTGATTGAGTGGTTTAGAAGTAGATATGCTGTAGCGCCATCTGATGAGGAGCTGCGACAAAGATGATAGCACAAAAATCATCTCCACAAAAATTTCTTATGCTTGCCAATTTTCACAGTGATCGTTTGAACGGTGTTGAGTGAAGCGAGGTCATATATACAACATCCATTTTTATATATATAGATATAGCTCTATTAATCTGTATTAGGTAGACAGAAGGGATTTGAACACCAAGAATAAAGGAAATAAAAATGTGTTGGATCTTAAAAATATGGATGCAGCTGTAATATAAACATTGCTGACACACATACAGGACAACTCTTAATAATTTATATGAAAGTGGGTTTTTTTCCATAACCAGTTTTGCAGCTAGCCAACCTCCCATTTTTTTTGTTTTTGTTTGTTTATATTACTGATAGAAACCCTTGTTAAAATAATGGACAGAAGTTCTAATCTAATGAGAATAATGGATAAACGTTTCAATCTAGTGAAAATAAGGGATATATATACAAATACTTAAATTGGTGGTGTATTTTATCTTAAAATATTCTTCTAAATTTTAATGTTCTTTAAATGTATATCTGCACGATGGATCATTAAAACTTTAACACCATGCAGGATGAATGACACAATGCCAAATTCATAGACAGAAAGAACATGCCCTGATATGTGCATATGAATACAATTTAAGCGAAATCGAATATCGTGGGAGGGATGAGAGAGAAACGTCATCTCTGATTCTGTCCAAAAGGAAAGTTAGGCAGCAAGTTTTTCATTCGGAATTTGCATTTAAATGTTAATTAGTTGAAAGGAGATCGTGTTATACCTTGAATAAGGAGAAGAAATGGCCACCAGCACATGCCGGGGTTGGATTTTCGAATCGGCCACTTATCCCGCCAAGTGTTTACGTGCCAAATCTGGTAATCCTCCTGATTTTTGTATCATTGACGGAAAAGTTGAATCAGCACAATCTCGCGCATGCGCAGTACTTTTTTTAATTTTAACTTTTCAAGATAAATGCTCATTTTTGCGCGTGGGCAGTATATTTTTAAAATTTTAAAAGTTACAGATTATTAGCTAATGTGAAGTGAACGGACTGTTCAAGAGCCTGCAAGATCTTGTTCCATCAAAATGAAAATAAGTTTGTAACTGATTCTATTATAAGCATTGTAAATAGCTGTGTTTAAGAGTGGCCCTGTTTTTTAAATTTTTTAATTTTTTGCCTTGCTTGGAAAGAAAGCGATTTTAGAATGGTGAATGAAAGAAGGTTTAGTTAGATAATTGTATGCATGTCCGAAATTTGGAAAAAGTAAGGATTTGAGAGAAAGAACGGATAACAAAGTAAATTATGCTTTTGAATGGTATTGCAGGAATCAGACGAGTGTGTGAAAGAGGAAAATCATTCTGTGTGTATGAATGTAAGGAAAATTCTTGGTTTGAGTTAAGTAATATGCATATGTGTACAGTTTTTTTTATTAGTGATGCGAAAATGCCTCAGAAATATGCAGTCGCATCATAAATATCGGAATAAAAGGGCAGAGGTAATAGGTGATGAGATACATACTTAATTTTTTGAAGGTAAGGTGAAATTATTTCCATTTTTAAATACATAGTTTTTGCAGCTATTTTCAGTTTCAAAACTTTAAAATACTATTTTTTAATGATTTCTCATTTCTGCCGCATTGAATTTCGAGCTTGATGTTGCGTATTGTGGTAGGATTGCTACTCCAAAACACAACAAGCAAAAACGCGCCTATTTAACAATTTCACTCATGTTGGGATTCATGTGAATACGGAATACGATACCATGAAGGATTACATAGCAGGATTACATAACGCTCAAAAGGCAGACTTGTTTTCAGGTCGGCTTTGTATGTTTGTACAGCCACATCACCGACCTTGATTCGGAAAAAGAACTTCTTTGCAGTATCACAAGTATCCACACGAAGAGTGCGACAACATCTGAAGCAGCATAAACAATATGCGTGGTGACCATTATTGTAGTTTCTATTGACACTGCCGCATAGTGATGTGCAGCCACAATGATGCCCCCAACGACAGCATTTGACACAAAAGGGGCAACGTGTTGCATTTTCGGAAGAGTCCAAGCTCTGCGTGTAGCATCTTTGTTGACAGTTCTATGGAGCACGTACTCTCTGTCGAGATCTTAATCTCCTATCTTTGAATTGGGCAGATGACATTCACTCTACATAATTTGCCTATTTTTGTTACCTTAATGAGAAAATTTAAAATTAAGATTTAATAGGATTGCCACAAATATAATTAAAACTTTGGGTGTGATACTGGAAACGACATTGATTGTGAGTGTAGTGGTGAGAGTAGGTAGAAAATCGCCTGTGACTACCGCACCGGTCCTCCACTGCTGTCTTCCCGAGTGTGTGTGAAACGAAAATTAGATTTGACAGGTCCCAGCAATTACTGCTTATACTCAGCCGAGTGTGTGTGAACGAAACGGAAATTAGAATTATCGAGTGCCAGCGCGAAGCGCTTATACTCAGCCTGAGAAGGAAAAGTAAACCATGTAGAGAAGAGTAAAAAATCAACAACCCCGCCGCAGGTAGGGGGGAGTAACGGAAAGCAAAGCTGGGAAGCCACATGTTGATGGCGCTGGTCGAGCAAATGGAGGAAGAAGTCAGGAAGGGGAAGCGATCGCCACAAAAAGAAGACAATCAATCATGAGCGGGGGAGCAGTGACAGTTCATGCAGAGTCAGTCTCGATTGCAGTAGAGCATTTGATGTTGTTAGCGTATGAAATTAGTGTTTTATGTAGTAATTAAGGAAGTTTAAGGGGCAAGGCTCACTTTGTGGTGGTGTATGCATATTTTAATTTAGGATGTGGATAAGTAAACAATGTTTGTGCTTTGATAATGGGGTTCTCATGATTTTCAATAGTTCTAAAACATTCCTAGCTAACTTAGTGATGAAACTAGATATAGGCTCTATGTGTAAATCATTGTGTATCACATCATTTCTAACGTACCAAGGTGCGTTTTTCATGATTCAAAGTATTTTATTTTGTACAACTTGGACTTTTTCATGTGGGTGGCGGCTGCAGCCCCCGAGTCTGTGCGACCGTCGAAACGGCCGTATTTGAGGAGCTACGGTAGTGAGTCGCTTGTCCAATCAGGGAGCAGCTTCTCGTACGGGGTGGGGTTAGGATCGTGATAGACGTCTCCGTGTCTGGAGAAGCCTCAATTAGAACTTCATTCTTGTACTTGACATACTGACCCTGTATCTGGTATGATGGTATAGGTACGCAACACGAATACTTCTTATCCGTATAACTGGCTAGCATTACATTTTCGTTATCTCTGAAGGAAAGTATGTAGGTTTGCACAGGAATCTTAGTTAAAAAAACAAATTTTAATAATTGAAAATATTTATTTAAGCTATATCATATTAAATAACGAATATGGCTCTTTTCTGGTAGGATTAAGTTTGGAGGCTATTTATGAATAATAACGTAGAACTTAAAAGCAAGAGAAACAGGAAAATATGTGTGTTATTAAACATTTGCTTTTAAAGATTTATTCAGAAAATTTTCATTATTAAGTCAAATGTGATAAAGTAAGGATCATTTTGCTTATGAGGTTATATTATATAAGAGAGACTAATTTAATAAGACGTATAGAATAAAAATATTTGTTGTAATATAAATGCGCCCAGGTAAAGTTTTATCAATCTTTCATTTCATGTCTCTCAATGAAGTTACTTTTGTGACAACTATGAGTATTTGTTTCCATAAAATTTAACAATACATAACTTTACCTTCAACAATAACTCCTGAAAGTTTTGTTGAATTATATATTTGTTGAATTTTCAAATTTAAATCCTTCAACACACTCTACCCTACGACAGCAATCTCAAAAGCATCCTAAACCTCAAAGCTTAAGACTCTGGATACTCAAACACTGAAATAGAAACAACAGATATTTTAAAAGTATGTTTAATTTTTTATTTCTATTGATTTTGAAATCCTACCAGTTGGTTTATTTAAATTTCTAGCATTTCTATATACTTTCAGGACAACCATGATTTCAAAGTGATCGGTAGACAGAGTCTTAAGTTGAAAAGTAAATGTGTAATGTTTAACGATTTGAAAGCAAATAATATCGAATATTTGTGTACGTGATTCAAATTTAATATTAATACTCTTTTACTTCAAAAAGAAAAAAAAATACGAAACATTGAAATTTATTTAAATTAGTAAAATTGCTGCTCGTATTCTAACTCATTCTCGAAAACGAAAATTTCCCATCATAATTAAATTAAAATTTTAAACTAATTTCATTTTTTGAAAAATCATAACTTTTTCGAAGCTTTTTTTCAAATCTCTAAATTTTTTCAATCCCAGAGATACATTGTACATCATTTTATTTAGAATTAAAATAAATATAAAATAGTGAAGTGCTTTGAAATAAAATTTGATTTTGTAATAAACTAATTTAAAAAAAAGAATTTTTATGAAATTTCAAGATTAATGTTTTCCGCAAGGATTTCAAATATAAAAATAATTGTAATGGAACAACATGTAAGAAAATGATATTATTCCTCAAACAATTACAAACATCAGATTTCTGTTAGTGTTTTACAGAACAAACCGTGTGTTCTTCTTTTTAGAATAAAATAAAATAAATAAAATAATTGAATTATTAAAAAAACTATTAAAAAAAGTACCTTTTGAAAAATGAACTTAATGCATTTAATAATGTTTAAGTACTTTGTATTCCAACTGTTCTCTTCTGAAAAAAAATGTATAATATTTGTAACTTTTTAAAATTCCAATAAAATATTCTAAATACAAAACTCCTTTTGTCTGTTATAAGTATATAATAAAAAAACATATTTTCCAGATCTGAATTTTTCAAGGAGTTATAATATGCCTTCAAAAATATAATGAAACTTGTACAGGAAATGTAAGATAAATACGCTCGGAAAAAACTGTTATATTTTAAAAATATATTACTGTAAAGAGAATTCTTTGAAAAAAAGAACTGGACAACAATTTAAACACCTTTATTTATCAATTGCATGTCCCATTTTATCCCCGAGCCCAAATATCTTGAAATTCCAGTAAACGTATAGGTATTTAACTGCTAGAAGAAAGCATTTTCTTTTATTTAATATCGGGATACTTAAAATTTTTAAAAATTCTTTACAGATGCAAAAATAATATGCTTAATGCTAACGATCCCTTAAAATTAACTTGAATTTTCGGAAATAATGCATAAAAATCGATTTAAAAAAATTTTATCTTTCAATATACTTTATAAACCCACATATAACAAATTTTAAATTCATACACACATTATAAAAAAAATAATTATTCACATCTTTTTGTAAATTATAATATCTATGTATTTTATATATCTTACACATCAAGTATTTCTCTCACCTACACCAATGTGTGAGGTATACCAGAATGAAATACGCTTTTATATGACTTCCAAATTAACAATTAAGTTAACCTAGACTTAGAAGGGAGAATAATAGTATGTTCACACGTTTGCTGATAAATTAATAGTTTTTCCTAGTCTTCCTGTGACTCGCAGAACATCGTTGTCATCAAGGAAGGAGATCAAACACTATAACTTGGTATCTCCTTGCAAAGGTTTTTTACTTTTCAAGCAAATAATTTCACGGGAGTAAAAATCAATTTGAGTTACTTTCACCCAAAATATTTCTGCATTGGAGAGTTCTTCCGATGTAAGAAGACCCTTTTCGAAGTTTTCAATTCTAAGTGCGTTCACAAAACGAAAAATATAAGCTGTAACTCTTAGAATTTTCATCAAACTACTATATTTGGCTGGATCGATAATTTTCTCGTGAGTAACTGTTGGCAATGAGACAGGATTTCTACTCAACAGTTTCAGAATTTATTGATTCAAATCCTCAAATTTAGGTCAAAGTTTTTCAGAATCTTTTAACCATTCAGGACTTTGCCTCCATTTTTCGGAATTTATAAGCTCTCTGGTAGTTGTGCCTCTAGTCAATAAGTCAGCCGGGTTTTGTTTAGCACTGCAATGCTTCCAAGTTTTCTTGAATTTCTGAGTTTCTATTGGAAACGAAAGGTTTAAATTTGGATGTTGAGCCCTTAATTCAATATAGCACAATTGTCGAGTTGCTCCACAGTACTATTCTTTTAATATCCTAGAAAATTCTCTTAAGATGTTTCACTATTCCAGCAGCGATTACAGCATCCCTTAATTCTAGCTTCGGAAAAGTTATCTTTTTAATAGGGGCTACTCTAGATTTAGAAATAACGAATCTAATATTAAAATTGTTATCAGAAAGTTTATATCTTATGTAGGCCACAGCTCCAACGGATTTTAACGAGAAGCATCCAAAAATATACATGCAACTGTAAATCTTTTCTATTAATTAAACTTGTAGGGGAATAATAGTAGTATCGCGAAAGCTTTAAATTTTGAAAATGTTCAATTTCTTTACACCTTTCTATAACCCTTTGTTTTATTTGTTCTTTCATAACCGAATTTTACCTTTCAAATAATCACTCATCCCTATTAAAAAAATTTTCCTAAGGAAATGAATCTTTTTTCTGCAACGTCCAAGGTACTACCTAAATTTTCTTTGACACCTTTAGTCTTCAATTGCAATGTCACCTCATAACGCTCATTTTCTTACTTTATTTCTTTTTCAAAATCGCGTAAGCTGTCCCCTGTTTTTACACTCGTTCGTCCACTTACAAACAAGAATCTATTTCTCTCTAGTTGTTTTCGATGACTGAGCAAGAATTGTAAAACTACGCATGTTTCACTTTTGGGGGGTTATAGTCCAGTCATATTAGGGTTTCGCTGCGGAATGAGAGATAATAAGCTGAAAACTCGTATATACCTTTATTTTAGCATTCTAAAAGTTGTCTCAAAAGTCTCATAAAATCTCGTGTCCGCGTCTTAAGATATTTAAGGTCAAAGGTAAAAAAATTCGGTTTTTTTGCAAATATCTCGTTTCCTATGGCTTTAATGTTATTTACATTTATTATAAATATTGTAGAGAATAAAGTTTTCTATAACTTCAATTGAAACAATTTTTTATACATCAAACCGTTTTTGAGATAGAAGGCGTTGAACGCTTAGCGCTTAGTTATCTACAGCAGAGTGCAAAGTCGACCGTTAGTCACATGATATAATACGCTGTATATAGTCTACTAGCTGAAATGCCCGTTCTTCGCACGGATTAAGTTTTAAAAACCAAAATTCATCTATTATAGCAATCAAAATATTTTTTTTAGGGAGGGTAAAACCCCCCTGTATTAAGTAGTATAACCAAAATTTAAAAATATTTTTTTCAAATGAATGTTCACATTATAAATAATTTTAAACAATTTGCTTTTGGCCTAAAAATAAATAATTTAACAAAAACAAATATTTCAATGTAAGAGAGAAAATTAGCATGCTAAAGAGTAAATAGATATGAATGAATGCAAATATAAATAAAAATTATTAGAAATGTGATAGCAGTAGTAAGTTTCTGCTATGGGAATTATGGGTGAAATAACTTGCAATAGATAAACCGAAAGAAAAAATTAATGATGATAAAGTGATTCTCACTAAATGCTATTAGAAATAAGAAAGATTAGGAAACTTTCAACCGAAAAAAAATTAAATTAGTATTATATGAGGTATGGGTGCAATGCTATCTAACTTCTCTGTAATACATTTAATATAGAGTATTAAATGTAATTCAGTAATAAAAAGTTTTTATTAGTATGAACTAAAACCAAAAAAATCTACCTAAAACAGATATAACAGGTCCCCATTGAAATAGCCCAGAACCAACAGTACTAAATGAAACAAATAATAAACCATGTTGCTAAAAAATGAACCACTACAAATGATACAGTTTTCTGGTTTGCAAGATTGTCAGAAGCAAAGTTAAGTCATGATGAAAAATCTGTTCAAGGGGTGCATCTCCTCATAGTTTCAGCGAATAGCCCCCTTTTTATTAAAAAAAAATTCATTTTTTTTCATTTAAAACACAGATGAGTTCTTATCGGTCATAGGGACCATAAGGCAAAAAACAGTGACACTCAAAAAAACATTGTACATTCAGGTTTCTCATAAATAGGAAGCATTATCTTCACAATATTACCAACATGTTAACAGCAATTAATTTGAATTTGGTGTCATTTTCTTTCTGTTATATTTTAAGCAATATTTTTCTACAATGAAGAAAACATTGAATATGCCGGTGAAGGAAGAATAGCAATAATCTTTATTTTCAACGACAGAAAATGGCATGAGAATAAAAGCAGGCGAGAAGTGAAGGTGTAGTTTCATTGATTGTAAAAAAATACCCCTTTGATCATCACAAATTATTGTTCCGCTTAAAAATTCAGTTTTGAACAAAAAAACACACACACACACACACATTTCATAAAATCTTAAATATTTTAAATTGATAAAAGAAATAAAATAAATACATATCAAAGTACCCTTCAACCCATATAGTAATTATAATATTAATCCAAACCAAAATGCTACTTTAAATAGATAAATTAACGCTTGATTTTGAAGAAACTACCATAAGCAGCTCAGAACAAAAGAAGCATGCCAAAAAATCTTATATGTAAATAGAAATTCTAATTTAAATCACAACATTAACAATCAGTTAATCCCTATTAGTTAGAAATGAATGTCCTTTTCTTTAGTTACATTTTTCTACTTTTTTGTTACAATTGTGAAAAACATGGAATTTGCCAATAGAAGGAAAAGGGTACATATTGGAGTAACCGCAACAAAATTTGCACCACAATATCAAAATAACAGATTCTTATATGTTTTATATGAAGAAAAAGTCAAATTTTGGTGAAAAAAGTGCCGCTTTGACTCTAATACATAAGTATCAGGAAAAGCAGTACCCTTTTTCTTTTTCAATGGAAGGAAATGTTGGTGCTAACCTTTTATCGCACCAAGGCCAACGTTCAAAATAACTCGCCAACTTGGCAACGCTAATTTCAAATGTGTTATATGGACTCAATTGGCAACCATGTGCTTCATTTCATGTAATGTTGTAATAATAGGTTGTGACAATATGTAAGAATTGAAATGTCATAGGAAGATTTTTTGGTACTTATGTATAATTGCAACAATTGCCAACTCTATTAATAACTCACTAAGTTGGCAACCACGATTTCCTATGTGTCGTCTTCCTATGTGTGCCATATGCTTTGCTTCATATAATGCTGCCAATAGGCTGTGATCATACTTATTATTTTAACCAAATGGTCATGCTATGCAGTTGCAAGTAGGCAAGAAGTACTGCTGAAATGTACTGATATAAGCTATTAGGATGGAAGTAGGCAAGACATACCGTTAAAGTGTACTAATATTCAGGCGATGATTTAGTTCCACTTACTTTGGGGCCACAACTACCTTCTGTTGCCGTGATATCAACATCAGATGAATAGTAACGCAAATGCATCAGTAGATTGATAATACCACCAACATTCAAGTTAGCGAGAATAAGGAAAAGCAACCACACAAACCCAAGGCCCTTACAACTGTTTAGTACCAAAATACATACAAATGTTTTCTGCATTGTTGATTCTTTAAAAATAACAAAAATAATAAACAACATGGGGAAAGCGAACTTTTTTCAGATACAGCAAAAAGGTTTAGAGTGTAATCAGGTTTTATTGATAATCATAGTTCAGCTGGCATGAATCAGGAGCATAAAATGAAATAAAACATTTTACGGAAAGTAAATATCTTTGAAAGTGGCCAGAACAATAGAAATGGCCTTGCAAGCTGGGTAGTTGTTCCATTATTCAATCAACATACATTATTACAAACCACAAAAGTAAAAAAGAAATAATCATCAACAAAAATTACACAGATACATAAATTTAATGCAGTGGCTAGGCTTTAATATCTCCCACTCACGGCAGGATAAGTGTCCAATTCGACACAATCCAACCAACCTTAGAACTAAATCATTACCTGAATAACAGAGCACTTTAACGGTACACCATGTTAATTCTCAACCGTAAATAGCATGACCAGTTAGTTTGAAAAAGCTGTAAAAAAAATAACAGTACACCATGTCCATTTTCAACCATAATACCATAACCATTTTGTTTGAAAAAGCTGCACAAAAATAACATCCTTTATCTATTTTGAATTTTCGGAAAAGGATAAATACGTTATAACACATCGAAAGTCAATTGTTGCCAAACGATAAAACAAAATTTAGAAAGAACATTTTTTTATGACGATTTTTTCGAAAAACAAATAAAATTCCATCACAAAGAGTAAGAAAACGAATAAATACAACCATAAATAAATATATTTACTGTAAAATGTGCTACAATCCCCCCAAAAACTGCTCGAAACATTCATTTTGGCAAAGTTAATACTTGAAATGTTTGATGATGTCATATCTACATTTCGCTGAAAAATCACTTAAAAATTAAAATTTAAAAAATCTAAAGCGAATTTCAACAAAAAAAACTCTTCAAGGTTAATAGCATAAGGATCTGCAGCTTCTACGTGCCAAGTTTCACACTTCTGGGTTGCTTAATTTGGCCGGAATAGCGTAAACACACAAACTCTTTCTTTTATACATTTAGTATAGATTATGACATTAGATTACAACCTTACATATAGTAGAAACCTTAAACATAAAAATAAAAGTCTAATTTTGACGAAACTACAATAAACAGCTCAGAACAAAAAGAAAATGTCAGAAAATCTCATACGTTAATAAAAATTCGTATTACCCTTCGTGTTCTTACGTATTAGCATCATTGCAGCCAAACTGGCACTAAGCAAATCACACTATATTCCAACAAAATCCGACTGATTTTTTTTTCACATAAAAACACAAACACAGAATCTTTGTTGTTTTGACATCAAGGAGCGATTAGCATGGCGCCAATTTGGCTGTGATGACACTTATTTGTAAGTATCATAAATTCTAATTTAAATCACAATATTGGCAATCTAATAATCCCAATTAGTTTGAATGGAGTGTCACTTTCTATGGTATACTTCCATATTATCGCAACCTATTGGCGACATTACATGAAATGAAGCATATGGTTGCCAATTTGGTGAGTTATTAAGTTGGCAATAATACGCAAGTACCAAAAAAGGTTATTGCTTTTTACCTTTATCGGCTAATTCCATGTTTCATCGATGTTGCAAAATAGTACCAGAATGTAGCTTATAACAAAAAGAAAAGGTACTGATGTATTATTGCAACAATCGCCAATTTGCAATAATATGTGAGTATATGCGAGACACTAAAATAGAAAATATAGCATTAATTTAAATTAAAAGGTTATCAAAAACAAAAGAAAATTAAGCTTTAATTTTGCCAGAAAATCTTAAAATATAAAAAATTTAAACATTCATAAAATAAACTGATGGAATGGGGTAATATGTACCATTAAAGTGTACTAATTACTAATATTCAGGCGATGTCATATGGTTCTAAGTTTAACTTTGGCGCCGAAAACCTGTGTCATGATATGAATCTTAGATTGATTCTAATCAAGTTAAGTTTATCAACTGTATTAAATTCATGTATCAGTGTATAATTTTTTCTTATCAACTTTTGTGATTTGTAATAATGCACGCTGATTGCGCAATGGAAAAAGTACCCATATTGCAATGCCTAAGGTTATTAAAGCTACTATTTTTATTGTTGTGGCCACTTTTAAAGATATATACTTCCCATAAAATATTCTATTTCATTTTATGCTCCTGATTAATCTTAGCTGTACTATAATCCTGATTACATCTTTAAATATTTTTGTTGTATCTGAAAAGTTTTTTGCTTCCCCATGTTGTTTATTAATTTTGTTATTCTTAAGAGTCAATAATGCAAAAACGTTTGTTCATATTATGGTACAAAACAGTTGCAAGGTGCAAACAAGGTTACAGACAGTTGCAAGGTTATGGTACAAAACAGTTGGACACATGGCTTTAACAGAAGTTTGCGCTCCGACCATTATTTTTTATTACCTATGTGTCATGCTTAAATTCTCAAGTATACATCTTCAATAAGACATGTACTTGAAGACATCTGGCTGGCTTTTGAGAAGCCGCGGACTGTTGATTTTTAACACGTGCGGATTTCTCTCTCTCTCTCTTACAAACCAGTTTACAAAGTGATTTCATGGAATAAAGACGGTTAAAATAAAATGTCTTGATATTCACTCGCAAAATATGACAGCAATAAACCGGCAGGATATCTGTAAACTCCTTTTGACTTTAATTTATATCCATCGGAAAAAGTAAAAACATTTACAAAACGGATGCCAAATCAGCCAAATATTATGAAAATTGCTTTAAAGGACTTAATGGAATCCGGAGCGCGCTGTATCTCTTTTTTTTTGAAGAGGCCGGGTTGCCGTGAATGAAAAAAAAACGTTCTCTGATGAGAAAAAAAAGGTGAAGTGCGCGTCAACATTTGTAAAAAATGTTCAGTAATCCCGATGTGAATTTTCCCAACATCGAATACATTACTGGAAGACCAACATCAAATCCAAGAATGAAGGTGCAATATCGAAAAAATTACAAAATAAAATCAACGGACGAAAAGATATGTGGAGTACCGTGAACCAAAAATCTCTGCCTGTAAGAAATGAGGTCAGTGAAATTATTAGTTTACATTTATGTAGTACAGATGTGACTGAGTTTTGTTTAAAAAGACTCTTCGGAGAGGGAGAGTAATATAAATGATATTAAACTTTATGTGGTATATTTTGTGTTACGTGATGGTTTATATTTAAAAAAAAAAGTAGAATGTGTTTTTTTTTAAATTTTGAGAAATTGTAATGTACATAATTGTTTTTTTAAATTGTTAAAGGAATTATATCATTTATATGATAGTATTGGTGTTATAAAATTGAAAGATATAAAGTTAGTTATTAGAGAAATGACTCTAATGTACTAATATTAAAGATACAGATTGCGAGAAAAGGCAAAATTAGAGTCACATTGCATTCTTTTTATCCACTGAATTTTATTTTTTTGTTAATTATTTTATTCATCAGTAACTTTACTAAATTTAAATTTAAATTTTCTCATCTTGAAATTGTGTGTTTTGATATACTGGCCACATATCAGGATTCATTGCTTCTCGAAATTTTCCTGGTCTAAATTTAAAGTAATTTAACAACTTGATTTTGGAAATGATACAGTGGATCGAAGAGAATTCAATCATTATGATTTTGTATATGTCTTGTAAAATTAATAGGACAAACTTATTTAGTTTGATTTGTATACCTCTTATTGTTTTCATATTAGCATCCCTGAACATCTGTGATTTGATCACGCAGATTTGTCAGAGAGATGTTTGGGTATTAGTTTGATGTAAATTATATTACTGAAAGTGAAATGCGAAGGAGAAAAATTTGTCTATGAAATGAATAAGTTTAAAAGAGGTAACGGAGAGATTCAAAATATTTTATGTGATGATTTGAAGAAAAAGTGAATATGGTGAAAAATTTACTACACTAATTTGCATGTGTTGTTGAAAAAATAATTACTATAAGCAAAGATAGATTTCTTTCTAGAGATGATTCTACTTTTCGAATCGAGATAAATAAAAGAGCTCTTTATTCTTATATCCTTATATTTCTTATATTTTTATATTCTTATCTTATATTCTTATAATACATGTAAAAAGAATATCGTCTGGTGTGTTGAATAGTGTATAAGTATTATATAAACTGTTCTCATATTATAAACCATATCACATTATTCATGTCTCTGCTTTGATATTTTAACAGTGTATTTCAGCTATGTATAATTTTATGTAACAAAATTAAGTAATATTACGAGGGCACCTGAGTTGATTTTAATAGAAAATTATTATCTCAATATTTGTATATCATGTATTTTTTAAATTATATTATTGTCTAATATGATTAATTTCCACAGACTATGTGCTAGCAATAACACAAATCTAATTATATGAAAGATTTGGAGGAAACGTTAAGCTCTTTTTCTGGATTTAATATAGATATGAAAACGCTAATGAACATTTATGTGTAAGGAATTTCCTTTTATCAATTAATATTTTAGAAGTGTTATTATTTTGTTTATTGCTATAATTTCGTTTATTGTATTGCATTTTGATTTTATTACTCGTGTTACTTAATTCTATTTACTGTGTGTAAAATGTATTTCTATATTATTTTATGTACTGTTTTGTATATGTTAAAAATTTATTATGTTTGTAAGAGAGAAAGGGACACCGTTACTCCAGTTTTAAAATGGGGGGGGGGGGGAATGTAAGAATAATTAAGTTAGATTTAAAATTAAATCGCTAGCCACTTCTAACTTTTATTTTCCCGTTACATCTGCAAGTATTAAGTTTATTACCCAGTTCGGGAATGGATAACACATGGCTTTAAAAGAGCTTGCCGCTCCTACCATTAATTTTTATTACCTATATGTCATGCTTAAATTCTCAAGTATACCTCTTCAATCAGACATGTACTTGAAGACATCTGGCTTTTGAGAAGCCACGGACTCTTGATTTTTAACACGTGTTGATCTCTCTCTCTCTCCCTCGTACAAATCAGTTTACAAAGTGATTTAATGGAATAAAGATGGTTAAAATAAAATGTTTTGATGTTCACTTGCAAAACACGACATATATATATATATATATATATATAATATATATATATATATATATACTAGCTGACCCGGCAAACGTTGTTTTGCCAAATGAATTAATTCTATAAATATTTTGGTAGTTAAATAAAAATTGTAAGTGTGTGGGAATGTGGTATATGACTGAAAGAGGAATGATGCGCTGTGAACCATGACGGCTTATAAAAGTAACAAAGCCCCAAACATTCCTTTTTTTAATTTTTTGTACTTTTATTATTTTAACTAATAAATTTCAAATTACATCTCTATCACAAATTATGACAATTAAAAAATAACATTATCAGACTCTTAGTGCAATGGAGTGTACGATATTTTTAGTGAGTCCATCTTAGCCAACACAAACAAACTAGATGGTTTACCCACGCGAGAACATGCCACGTATAATTGTCCGTGTGAAAAACATGGTGTGCCCAAATCGAAGCCCCAAACAGACATCGTTTGGCCTTGAGACTTATCGATTGTCTTTGCGAATGCCAATCTAATTGGAAATTGATTCCATTTGAATTCGCATAGCTGTACGGTTGCCAACCATGATTCCAGCAATGTCGTCAACAACAAGTGCATTGAATCTACGAATGTGCTCTCCAGCTGGTATTTTATCAGGATTGATGACAATAGCGTGATTGTCACTTTGTGCATGTGTGATTTGAATAATTTCAACAATTCATTGTGCTCATTCAATAAAGCGTACAGTTCACCGACAATGCGCCTGGCAAAAAGTGAATTGAGGTTATTGTAACTACAAAGTGCATCCACGCGATTGGCGAGGGCACTTTCGGAGTCCTCACCACCCATACAGTAAATTTGTAAAAATTTCTGTGGTTCGTTTGGATTGGCAACAATGAGCACCCTTTGTGATAAACTTGGCCTTTGATTCTGAATGTTGAATTAAATTGTTGACCATTTGCAGCATTATTTTTAACTATTTCTATTGCTCCGAACGATGTCATTTGGAAACATGAACTGAATGTTCGAATTGACTTCAGGAACAGGTTAGAATCGGGATCCGTACCGATAAGTAAACCATTCAATGTTTCAGGTGGTGTTTCAATTTCCGGTAGTTGCACCTTTCCTGACGCTCAACACATCCCGGCTGGCTCATTTTTAAATTTAAGCGCATTTCTCAATGCGGACATTCCTTGTCCATAGCACCAATTGTCACATTCGAATGAGCGCAACAGTTAACATTAAACTTATACTCGAATGGAAGACGATGGAATGAATCGTATGCAAATGCTCGATATATTTGTTGACGTTGTTGGTCATTTGCTCTGAGTGTGTCAAATAGGAATCAACGCGCTTGTCTTTGTTCTAATAGTCTTTGTTGATTTAGTTCAACTCGTACCTCTTGTGACTGGGATTTACGTAACTGTACCATATTTACACGCATATCTTCATTATGTTGTTGGATTTGTTGGTCTGTTCTTTGAGCTCTTTTATTTCGCATGGCTGTAGATTTACTAATTCGAACGCCTAAATCAGACCCTTTGCGTCTTGCTGGCATTATTTACTGTACAAAACACACAAATAGATCAAATTGAAGTACTTAATGCTAGAAGACAGTATAATGATAATGTATCTGTTCTTTTATTATTTTACCTCTACCTTTCACAATTATAAAATACGTATATATTTCTTTTTATATTGAAAATGATTCCCGAAAATTTTGAGCACACTGAGTATTTCAGTTTTATTAATTGGCGTTTAATAATAAATAAACTAATAAATAATAAATAAGAACTCAAAATATCTGAAAATATGCAGAAATGTTTTATACAGGAAACATAGTTGTTATTGGCGAGAGCTCGTCACAGTTGAAAACTATTGATTTGTATGAGATCACTTAATTAACTGAACGCGAGAACGATCTTGAACAAAATGGGAGTAAATAATTATAGTACTGCAAATTGATGGTACATAAATAAATTTTGGAAGAATAATCCATTAAACATTAGTGCTTTTCGAAATATCATAAAACTCTTTCACATGGAATAAAGCTCAACGGAAATGTATTATTTACAACTTCCCTAAATGACAGCGATGCATTTATCTTCCTATAATTTTTCTCTTGGTCGGTTTTCTTTTTTCTCTGACAGAGTAGTATTTTTCTGGCGCGAAACCGATTTTCGACGGCAAGCGAAACGACAGACAGGGGTTTTAAGTTTTTTAATTAATATCTTCTCAACTAATTGCAATATCGGAATGAAAAATAGTTTACGTCCTATTCTCAGACCTACTGAATATACACACAAAATTTCATAAGATTTGGTCCAGTCATTTCGGAGGAGTTTGGTTGCAAACACTGTGACACGAGAATTTTATATATTAGATATATACATATATATATATATATATATAATAGCCATTACCCTCCTGCTTCACTGAGTACTTCATGATAATCTATGGACGTGTACCGTTTCTATGTATGAAAATTATTGATATCTAACTCCTAATGATGTTAAGCTTTCGATTAGATTGGAAAATATTCTAATGACTCTCAACACTCTTCCGCTCTCGTAACCAGTTGCCCTAATGTGGGTTTACTCGAAAAACATTTTTAGAAGATTTCTTCTGAATAAAATAAAAATGTAACTGCCGCTTACGTCATTACTTGGGATAACCAAAAGTAATTAATAGAATCTCGGGGTAAATTAATATATTTAATGATATAAGATAGCACAGTTACAAAGAACAGACACTTAGACAATTACAAGACAAACATTTAGAGAAAATAAGTGAAAATAAGTAAAGTTTACATAGTCCAGGATTGGACATCGAAATGGGGAACGCACGCTTGTCCAGATCCAAACTCTCTCTGACGGTACTACAGTGTTTCGTACAGTCACACTTCCGGTCCAAGCCCATATTGTAATGGCGGCACCTAAATTTCGGTCTTGGAACTATACCATGTGTTACAGACTCCCCCTCTGGTTCCGTTGACGTCTCGGCTCGGAAACAGGAGGTACTCTTTTTTTTGGGCGTCCTCTTTTCCTTAGAGGAGCTTCTTCTAAGACCAGGGTGGTCCATACACTTTTCCTACGACAGGAATCTTTGATTGCCAGGGTGCCACTTCTTCTGAGACCGGGTGGTATATAAACTTTTCCTGTAACAGGATTTTTTTGATTGCCAGGGCGGCACTTCTTCTGAGACCAGGGTGGTCTATACACTTTTCTATAACATGAGTCTTTGATTGCCGGGGCGGCACTTCTTTCATGACCAGGGGTCTATACTTTTTCTATGGAAGTCGTTGCTATTGGATAGGGGCCCTCCCCCTGGTTGGAAACATGATTCAATTTTTCCCGCATTGAATCAATTATAAATTTAAACTTTGATTTTTAAATTTTATATATAAACAGACCAAAATTAAATTTGACAAAATATTACTAACGGAATAATAGTACAGTATTATGCCACAAAAAAAATATATAATATCTTACTTTCTTACAATATACAATTCAAAAAATTTCATGAATCACAAAAAGGAAAAATAAAAATATTTTCGTTTTTATCATTTTTAATACATAATCAAAGTAAAAAACTTTTTCAAAGTTTTAGCCAAAAAAAATACATTTTTCATAAAAATGATCAGAAAAACTTTGGAAATATTATAATTAAACAATACTGATGTATCTGAAAATTTCTTTACATATAAAAAAATACTCTATACTATAATGCACACTTGACGAATGATAATAAAATTCTCTAATTTCAAATGTGATAATTAATTTACAAATCAATATTAATGAGATTAAAATAAAACAAATTCTTCAATATAACTATCTTCTACTTTAGTACATCAAAACCAAAATAATAATATTTATATAATATTCACATTATTAATCAAAAGGAGTGTCAGCAGTTAACATGAAATGGATTTATAAAACAATTCAAATACGTTTAAATAGAAATACCGTTCATAATTTAATTCATTCACTCTGAAGTTATCAATAGTACAAACTTGTTTACACTTAGTAGAAGTACTTGAAAATATTTTCCAAAAATTTTAAATGAAAACAGAAATGTAAATACTTTATCAATAACATACAAGGTTTCAAATGTTATATAGTAATACTTCGTAATCAATCATATACTTTCAAAAGAATTATTTTTATGTTAGGCATAAAAAGAACAGGAAAAAATATTATTATAAGAATTGCAATAATTTCTTGATAACAAAACCGTATACGTGTTATTAGCATAAAATTCTTAATTAGGAAGAAAATATGCACTCATAAATAATTAACCTTCAAATAGCTTTAATCAGATCAACCGATAGAATGAAAATTTCGTTTTCAAAAGATTAGGAAAACTGACAAATGACTATCAACTTTAAATTCAATTATGTTGTTTTCCTGTAACACACAATATATACTACGAATAATAATAATAATCTTATACACACACACAAATACCAGAGCATGATTATTTAGAATAAACAACACTTATCTGTTAACAAGTTTTCTGGATGAAAATATTCATTCGCAGGGTGCGAATCCTCTTATTGTCGGGATGACAAACACTTCCACCCCTAAGGCTGTGGGGAAAAAAAGCGAGAGAGAGCTGGGGTCGGGCCGACGTTTAGGCGCCAATTGTAACTGCCCGATGCTTGGGCGCCAATTCTAACTGCCCTTACGTCATTACTTGGGGTAACCAAAAGTAATTAATAGAATCTCGGGGTAAATTAATATATTTAATGATATAAGATAGCACAGTTACAAAGAACAGACACTTAGACAATTACAAGACAAACATTTAGAGAAAATAAGTGAAAATAAGTAAAGTTTACATAGTCCAGGATTGGACATCGAAATGGGGAATGCACGCTTGTCCAGATCCAAACTCTCTCTGACGGTACTACAGTGTTTCGTACAGTCACACTTCCGGTCCAAGCCCATATTGTAATGGCGGCACCTACATTTCGGTATTGGAACTATACCGTGTGTTACAAAAATTCTTATCCGATTTCAAGTCGAAATCTAATTGTTCAGAAACAAAAACTGTTTTAGATCAATAAGCCCTGTAACCCACTTTAAAATTGATTTTTGTTAAGTCCGCTCTTATAGAGGATTTTAATTCAACAAAAGAAACATGCATACCGAATTTCATTACCGTAGCACAAGTAGTTCAAGCACGGATGTTTTTTAACAATACGTTTCTGTAACTTCCCATCCCTTGCATACAGATGGATAAATTCCTTTCTTAGAGGATCTCTATTCATTAAAAGAAATATCCACATCAGATTTCAAGTATGTCGGTCTGACAGTTCAAAAACAGGAATTTTTTTTTATTTAAATCACCCACTCAGACCACCTAGTCCATATAGTTCACAACACTAATATTTTAGAATACTTTAAAAAAGGTTCTGTTGATGCAATTTTATTTCGCTCAACTGCATGTTAAAAACATTAAAGTATCTTAGACTAATTCCATCTATTTTTATTCCGTAATTCATTTCATTTCTTGATCTACTTTTCCAATCATTTCAATTTTATTCTTTTCAATCAAATATGAATTAAGTTCACATATTAAATTAAGCAAATGACAATCATTTCAATGAATTTTTATTTAATCACACATTTTTACTGAGCAGACTATTGCAAATAACTGATTGCAAATGGTTATTGGAAAATTTTAGAGAAGTGCAAGGAAAAAGAAATATATTGGACATGTATAAGTTTATTTATTAACTGAAACTGTGAGTACAACAATAAAAAATAAAAATAATTTATTTTTTGGCAAATGTTAAGAAATTTTTAAAAAATGTTTAAATGTTATAAATATATTCTAAAATATAAATAAATGGAAAACAATCGAACAATAAAAGTCTATTACATCAAAAGTAAATGCTAAGTTTTAATTTGAGACAGACTTGTAATAAATATATTATTCATTAATGATTTTCGATGTCTTTCAAAGCTTTAATTTTTATTTTGTAGTATACTTCTTTTGGATACATCCAGCTGTAAGAATTGTCAAAAAGAATTGTGTCTAAAAAAAGAAGAAATTTTTGTTTCAGAACAAACAAATATTTTGAACAAAATACTTGAAGATCTAAAAAAAATATATAAAAATATTCAAAATTAGGAAAAGTGACCTCTAAATAATTATAATATAATTTAAATATCAAGAATATGTTTATCCTTATAAATGTATATAAAGAGAATTCACACATCTACATCTCATCAACAGCTACTTTTTACGACGTTCAGTCAAGAGCATATCCAGTTTTAATGAAAAAAAACCAAGTTTTGTAAAAAAAAATAAAGTTCATTTCTATTTAGGTCAACAAATTAAAATTTCATTTTAGTTACTTTTTATTAAATAGTTATAATTATAAAATAAATATGTATATACATATGACAGAATCATTATATTAAGTGACATTTATTTTCCTTGCAAATTTGCGTTTTGCTTTCTAAATTGGTATTGAACTATTTGTGTGTTTTGGTTTTTTACTATTTATTCCTTAATTAAATTTAATTATTCTAATAAAATAGTATAATAAAAAAGAAATCACTTTCGTAGAAATTAGGCCATCCCAGATGGAACTTGAACCCACGACCTTTGGGATAGAAATACAACGTGCTATGCATTGCGCTACAGGGACAAAGAACGACTTTCCTTTCTAATATACTGTTGGACTATTATTTTTTGTTTGTTACTATTAATTCATTTTTTAAATTAATTAGGAATTAATATTTGAAAAAAATATGTTTGCGACAAGTGTCATTCACTACAAGTTTACAAAAATGTATTTGAACTTGAATGGATGAATAATTAACGATATACACTCATGTTCATAAATTAAGGATAATGAATTTCAGGCAAAGAAAGAGACAGAAGCAAAACAAATTTGACTTATTTATAAAGTCTATTTATTAAACAAAAGGTAAAGAGCAAAAAAGATGCTATATGTTTGACATAATTAATAAAAATTGCGATTTTTACTCCCTGGAGCAAATTTCAAAAAAGAACCTATTTACAAAAAACAGTATAACATGGTTAGTATGATGGTTAATACGGAGTATGTCTCCCGGACGATGCAATACAGTCCTTACAACGCCTACGCATGCTGAGTATCAAATTATCAATCTGATCTTGGGGAATATTACAACACTCATCAAGCAATGCCATCCGAAGTTCCGGTAGACAGGCGGGAGGGGGTTGACGGGCTGCAATTCGTCGGCCAAGCATATCCCACACATGCTCTATTGGATTCAAGTCCGGTGAGTATGCTGGCCAATCCATACGTGTGACATCCTTCGATTGAAGGCATTCGTCTACAATGTTTGCACGGTGAGGACGGGCGTTGTCATCCATAAACAGAAATTCAGCACCCATGGCGCACCGAAACAAACGTACATGATGTTCCAGAATGACATCCCGATAGATGAGGCCTGTCATCGTTACACTCTGAACATGCAGGTCAGTTCTGGAACCAAGAATAATTCCTCCCCAAACGAGCCATCTTGCACCACCGTAACGGTGTCGTTTAATGGTGTTCTCTTGGTGGTAACGGGTACCTGGCGCTCTCCATATGAAAGTCCGGCGAGAATCAGACTGCTAACTAAACCTGTACTCGTCGGAAAACATCACACAAGACCACTGTTGCGGTGTCCACAATGCATGCTCTCTACTCCAGGTTAATCGCAGGCGACAGTGAGTTGCGATAAGGGGAACACATCTGGCAGGCCTACGAGCATATAGACCAATGTGCCCTAAGCGTCTGTACACGGTCTGCCTTGAAACTGTCGTACTGGTAGCTGAAGAGAGCTGCCGAGACAGGTCTGATGCTGTGCTCCGTCTGTTTCTTTTGGCAGTAACTGCCAAATACCGGTCCTCATTCGGCGTTGTAACTCGGGGGCGACCTGTGCTGCAACATCTACTCACATTACCGTCATCTTGGAATCGTTGCCAAAGCCTGGAAATGACACTCTGGACGATTCCAAGTTCCTCGGATACTTCCAGCTGGGTACGTCAACATTTCAGTCGTCCGATAATTCTACCACGTAAAAAATCATCCAAATGTTTCCTTTGTGCCATAACTATGCGGTTATTGCACTTAAAGGCTTTTAAAGCGCTTGTGAACAATTTTACTTCTTTGCCACCATTCCTTATATACCCCTCTCTTACACTCTTGTCATTGTGACGTACTATCCGCGCCATCTGGGGGTTTCCTGTAATTTGCATATTCTTCTTCAAGATGTGTGTGATAATTCTACAGGTGAAATTTTTATTTTAGAGTTCAATTTCTGTGTGACTCTGAATTATCCTTAATTTATGGACATGAGTGTATATATATATAGGGAGAGTGTGAACTAATTGTATGAATTGAAATGAACATTCAGAGGAGAATTGGTTTTCGCAAGCTGTACTGAAACTAAAATTTTCTTATACAGAACGAGCTTCAAGTTAAATAACGAAAACGGGTCTTTTAACAATTTTGATGCGATAAAAAACGAATCACAAAATACAAAATTTATAAATATGATAAGCTTTTTATAAAATCACTTGATAAGAAAATTATAAAAGATTTTGCAATATAATTCTGTATTTTGAGAAATAATATCAGTGCTAGAAAGTTAGAGTCATATAATTATAACATATATGACAATAACTAACGTGAAAGGTACATAAGAAATAATTTTAAAGTTCTTATTAATTGGGTGATAAATTTACAACCAATAATCTTTCTCTCTATGAAACTCTCTTTATAAAATGAAAAAATAAATCTAAATTTACAAAATGATAATATAAAAATAATAATAGTAGAAACTAATGGAAAAGCGCTATTGATTTGCATAAACTTATCAAAAAAACTTTGAGGTATCAGATTTGAAATCATATTTATCTTAAAATGTGAATTTAGAGCAAAATTATATGTTTGCTTAATTTAAATTAATAGTCAAAGCAATATATATTTTTAATAGTATTTTATAGTTATTTCCATCAAATATTTAACATAAAATTTATTGCTGTACTTTCAGGAAAACGGCACAGCATCGGAAATATTGAACGTTATTATTCAGATGTTTTGAGGACATTTTAAGGGTAATCACACACACAGATACCTTAAATACTATAAATGGAAATGTCAATTGGAGTGCAACATTCTTGATCACTACTGCTTCCTTTCCTGCGTAAGCGTATATAGTTTTTGGTATAAATGGCTCTTTGGTATTTTACTTATCTTTTTTCCCTTACAACTTGTCTCCTCTCTTTAGAATTTTGCCAACCGCTGTGCTAAGGCAGCGATTTTTTAAACTTTCGATCACCGCGGTCCCCCTTGATGCATCAGTGTGACATCCCGGACCTCCCAAGATTTTAAACATCCCTCTCCGACTTAATATTCTTGATCAATATACACGTTCTAGTAGAGTTTTTTCACTGGAGACAATTTAGGGATCTAGGCTAGTACGGCACAGGTTTCAATTTTTGCACGAGGTCTTTCAGAGCCAGTAAAAGAGAGAAACCTCCACGTTACATGAGAGGCTCTTCGAACCCCCCAGAAAAGCGCTGCGGACCTCCAGGGGTCCTCGGACCACAGCTTCAGAACCGAAACGCTGTGCTAAGGTATAACAAAGGTGGGTAAGGATAACAGGCAGCAAATGAAAAGAAGATTATTTTAGGTATCACGGGATCTCCCGCAATCAGGGGCGTCTTAAGACTTCTTGAGTCCCTGGACAAATATACAAAAGTTGCTAGTTCTGGTAGCTAGTTCTAAGAGGGCCCTGTATCAAAAATGCCTTGGAGGCTCGTTAGGGGTCCCTAATATCTTACGATGTCTTGCTTACACATGTTGAGGCTCTATGTAATTGATACAGCTGATACATGATACGCCACTGCTCTGGACTCCTGCGCAAATGTGGGTCCCATATATGACAGTACATAGCATACATTGTCAAACACTCGTACAAACGATAACCCGAAACAAATAAATGCACATGGCTTACAATCACACAAACCGTCTCGACCAACTGCCATCTTTTGACCGAAGGAGTAATGATGGTGTACGGTGGTAGGCCTAGTCTTATATAACAACGATGGTCCTCACATGTAGCCAGTTGACATATCGTCCGAAATTCCCAGTTTTTCGGAGAATTTAGCCCCCAAAAACATTTGATCGTTGAAATTATTCTAATCATTATCTTATTACTGTTGAGTCGAGAACGAGACGAGGCCCCGGGCCCAGTTGATCCATGCCTTAAGACGTCCCTGCCTGTAATACATATAGAACAATAGTATGGTCTTGTATCAGTGGTCCATGAACCGGCACCAGTTTGTCTCGATCCATGTAAACTTCCATCTAGCTCGTCGGACGCAATATTTCCTTGGTATTTTCCTCCCAATAAATTTTTCATCAATTTTTTGATTTTCATGCTTTAGTAGATACAATTATAATTTGATTTTTAGTACTTTATAAAATTTTCTTGCGTACGATACTGTTCTGTTAAGGTGGGAAGCTTCCATTCTTGATATGTTGTTATACTGTTATATATCTTTCTTATAAATTTACTATTTTATTTATATTTCTTTTTGGATTAGGTGTTTAGATTAATTTTTTTACTTGGTATTTGACATTGATTACTGTTTTAATATTTTAGGTATTCAATATTTAGTATTTTAGTGCATTAAATAGTGTTTATAATTTTTAGTACTAATGGAATCTCATTTGTACTTCATCATAGCTGAATTGTACAGGCAAATACAGGGGAAGTTGATGAGCCTTAAAACTATATAACCCTAATATTTTAATTCCTAAGGTTAAGAGTTTGCTCTTATACTACTGTGGCTGTCTTATATTAGAACCTGTACTGATTTTTTTACATTTCTACCTATATTTTTATTAGATTTATGGCAGTTTAGTACACGATTATTATATGTACATATATATATATACATACATATATATAGCAAGAAATGCATAAAGAATATTCAAGGGTTTTAAACGTGCATGATTTATGAAAACATTTTGAAAAACAACTTTAAATTTTGATACTTGAACCCATTGTATACTTACAAATGCCAACTTTTTTGCATTTTATGTATCCTTTTTCAGGTCCATAGCATGTATCTGTTCTTCCATATGGAACAATTTCAACCGGATCCTGTAAAGCATTTTCTTTGAAGTATATCGCAAAACCGATGTCTCTGGTTTTCGTTTCAAATTCCCATTCAATGCAAGAACCTCCTTTTTCAACATCAAAATATAATTCCTCCTTGGAAGATCGTGCTATATTTAGTGTCTCAGCATTAGGATCATTATCCAATTTTTTCTTAATGGTACATAAAAAATAGGAGTCAGGAACAGGCTGTGCATGCCTAATCTACGTAAAAAGGAAATGCATTTTAATTAATTTTATAAGAATAATAAACGAGTCAATGATTATTTTTTGCTAAAATGATTTAACTGGTAAGTACGGTGATGTAAGTCAAAATCTTTTGCATCACACAATATACAACACAGACAACTAGGATTTAAATTTATTTTCTAAAATTTTTTACATAAAAGACAATTTTGAAAACTTTTTTAACTGTCACCTTTTAATATTTTAATTTACCAAAGGGCAATGCGTATTTTAAATCCCTCTATTTACAAACACAAAGATCAGGATCTCCATATACCGGTTAATTCAAAATTAGTGTGACCAATTTTAAAAGCATACAACTATGAATCTTAAATTTTTATCGCTTTGCTGCCAGTTATATTTTAAAAATAAAACATTCAAATTACCAATATAACTATTTTTGCTAGTGGGAATAATGTATGGCTCCGAAATTACATCCTCAAACCCGATACGAAATTTTAAAGCTTTTGAAGGATGTTTGCTCAAGTTCTGTTATAAATAAAGGACTTAAAAATCAGAAAATACCTTTTGCTAATGGATTACTATCTAAACTTCGAAAAGAAATAAAATTTGGCTGAAAAGCAAAAGCTTCAGGAAAAAAAATGTGGATGAAAGGAAGTCCTTAAGGGGGGGGGGAATCTGAAAAGACTTATCGCTGTAGAAAATATTCTGTCTCAAAGAACTTCAGCAAATAGCTACAGGTATCGCAATCGACAATTTGTAGTCATATAAAGGAAATTGGCTATAAAAAAGTGAATAAACCAGTCTGTCTTTAAATGCCTGTTAAGACCATTGAAAAATGAAGAAAACGTTCTTAGCCTTTGTATTTAATGTTACACAAAGGTAGATACAAAGCAAGTATAACTTCGGATGAAGCACTGTTTCAACTGTTATTCACAACTAACAAAACGAAGGAACAATATATTTCACGCAAAAAACGCAGTTGTTTTGCAAAATGTAAGTTGGCCGTCAGGAATTATTACATGGATGGAAATGTCCTCTAAAAACTTAACAAAACCATTTTTTGTATAACCAAAGGCTAAAATTGGTGCTAACTAAATACTATCAGAATAAGGTTCTGAAACACTTGATGAATAAAAGTAAACGTCTTTAATCTCAAGGAAACTTCGTTTTTCACCAAAATTTTGCATCAAGTCATGCAAAATCAAATATAAAATGGCTGAAAGATTAAAAAATAAATTTATTGCCTCCTGAGAAAAGGCTACTACTATCCCTTGACTGTGTTCATTGTGATTAATTTTTATGAGGATACTTAAAAAATAATTAATTAGACGTAAAGAAGAAACTCTCCAAGACCTACAAAAAGCAATTAAAGAGGAAGTTGGAAAAATACCCCCAAAAGTGGTCAAAAGGCCCTTTTGGCTTGGTCAAAACGTTTATATTGAGTGTGCTATGCTAAAAGAAACCACATTGAAAATTTCATGTAAATAATTCAATTCAATAAAAATTTATGATGCTCTGAATTTGGTCACATTAATTTTGAATCAACCAGTAACCTCCAACACTTGAAGAGCAATAAACCATATTTACAAAATACAGCAGCTAGAATTTACTCTTTAAAAATCATATGTATATGAAATATCGAAGTTTATGAGCCGCATGTAAATATAATTATTATAAAATAAATACGTTAAACATTTTTCATCTTTGTATGTACAAAAGCCACATTAGTAGTTAAACTAATATGGACCACATTACATAAAATGAGAAGAAAAAAAAAACACCAGAAATTTTTACTTACAAATGTTTTACACGACGGATCCCCATCTGGATCAGTTTTCTTCCCTCCGAGAAATGCGGGTAATTCATCAGCATCAATTAATTCAAGAACAGCTTCTTTCCAGCCAGCTAATACAATTCAAAATAAAAAGTTCATTATTTTTGGAACAAGTTTGTTATGAATTATATTTTTAAGTTTTCTTAAATTCAGTTTTAAACTCCAGGAATTTTAAATAAAGTAGAATAAATTTGGTATTTAACAGCAATATAATATTCGAAACATATACGATAAAATAGCATCAGAGCTAATAATTTCATTAATTTTGGTTATTACGAATAAACAGGGAAGAGATAACATACTAGTTCCATAGCATCGTATTTTTTCAATCACTATAGGAGGTAGAACTGGTTTTAAGATAGAATACACCACATTGAAATAGACAGGTGCTGAAAGAAGGGAAAAAATATATTAATTAAACAAAATGACATCAACTCGATTGCAGTTTCATACAGATTATAAAAATCGAAATTGAAATAAATTAAGAACTTTTTTCAAGACTGTTTTTAAAAAACCTTCAATGATTTCATGATTATTTAAAGCAATTCAAATGAGTAAGTGAAATGTTGTGTATTTGCATCTTCAATGATATAAAAGAATTTCAAAGATAATCATGCTTTCAACACTTTTATAGATGCTTTTAAATTCTACTGCCTCTGTAACGTAAGAAAGTTGACATCTCATCCATATTAAGGATGGTTAACCCCTTAAGTGGTGAATTTTTTTTGCACAAAATCTTCCAAAGAAAAAAGGCACATTTTTAATTGCATATAACTAAGCATAATTCTTAGCAAAATACGAAAATGTAAGAATTTTATTTTAATTTTGAATTTTACACTTTTCACACTATTTTTTTTGTTTTATAATTGTGGAGACCAAAACCCCTAAATGTTTGCTTTTTATGGGAACACTCTGCATTCTATGAAGAATGTTTCTTATTTCTCTTACAAGAATTTCTCTCATACTTACTAAAAAATTTCATATTCGTACCTGTTTTTCAAACGGTTGATGTATGTGTGATGTACGTGTTGATGTACGGTTGATGTACACAGTGCGGTAATTAAGTTTTAAGACTCGTCCCGAGCGCTGCCTGTAATGGCACCCTGAGTGCAAATGTCAGCAGACCATTATGTCCATGGTCTGCTGATACACTGCCAACAAATTGTTCGCATTTCGTTTAGTAGGTGAGGGAAGACAAGCGTTCATTGCATAAGTAAATTTTTTACATGTTAATTTTTTGAGATGGAGAAAAGAGCTGCGATTAAATTTAACGCAAAACTTCGTAAAAGTGCATCAGAAACATACTAACTCATGAAACAAGTTTACGGTGACTGCTGTGCCTGTTGATGTTAAGTTGATCAAGGGTTTTTGGTGGTACAAACGTTATTTAGATGGAAGGAATAAAGTAGAAGAAGCCAGACCGCAAGCCAAAAAACAAGGAAAATTCCATCCAAAATCAAAACAATGCTTATTACATTCTTCGATGCTAGGGGTATTATCCACAAAAAATTCGTTCCAACTGGACAAACAATTACAGGTCAGTACTACTTAGCTGTTTTAAAGTGTTTGATGACCAGAATTCGTCACATTCGTCCAAAACATCGGACTGAAAGCAGCTGGTGTTGGTTACACGACAATGCACCCAGTCACACCTCCCTTATTTTTATCGATTTTTGGCAAAAAATAATGTCTGTGTGTTGAACCATCCACCGTTATTCACCTGATTTTGCAACCTGTGACTATTACATTCCCAAAAACTAAAAATGAAATTAAAAGAGTGTTATTTTGAGGATATTTCGACCTTACAAGTATCTTTGATGCATGCTTTGTAGTCCATTCCACAAAGTGATTTACAACAGGCATTCTATTCCTTAATTAATCGCTGTAACAAATGCACTGAAGCCAGAAGGTCCTATTTTGAATAAAAAACCAAAACAGGAATTAATTTCTTGCTTCTATTTCTTTTTACGGACAAGTCTTAAAACTTATTTGCCGCACTGTGTATATATATGCGCAAACAATTTGAAGCATGGTGTAGTACTCAGTCTTACATTGTTATAGGGATAGAGATAATGTCGGCTTTTTTGGGTTACCTTCCGTTTTCATTTCTTCTCAAGCAACAAATTGCATATTGCCTTGCCAATTCCTGTTCTATATCGAATATTTTCAAGAATCTAAAATCCTGCCTTCAATGAAAAATTCCCGCTTTGACCTCAAAGAAAATCCCGAATGTGAAGTATTTCAGCACCATGGCGAAACTGCACACTGCACTAATAATATCACTACAAGAATTAAAAATATGGGCAAATTGAAGATAGAAAGAAGAAAATAGTACTTTCCGTAAGCTGTACGAGCAAACCGGTTGTTGTCAGCTTTCTGTAACCCATACGGTGAACGGACAAACCAGTTGAAGGATTTAAATTAAAATGATGGCACTTATAGAAGGAGAACATGCCGCTGTACAAGAATAAATACTCTTCGATTGTTAAACACTTTTTTCAAAAGGTTGGACCGATCATAGGGTATCGGCCTCCCGCATGCAAATACCTAACGTACCGTCTCTATACAGAATTTTTCATATTTTGACTAAACATTGACGTTATAAACGCATCCACCCGTATAAGAGTAAAAAGTAAAACATAAATAAAAAAATGCAAATAGAAAAATAACTTCTTTCCTCTATTTTGTTTTTCTAAATTGTAAAGCTATTATTAAGTTAAAAACTTTTAATTTTCCCAAATGTATATATCGAATTAAAACACTCCTATATCTCAGGTAATATTAACCATATTAGATATTTTCGAAAAGCAACTTTTTCAAAAATCATTTTTGTTAAGCTTCGCGATCGGCAGTGCCATTGATAATCAAAAAAACCTTTTCTATTGGGGGTATTGCCGGCTCTGCTATGAATTTTGCTAACAAATGAAGGATATGTGTTAAAAGTAGACATTAATGGACAATGGACCAACACACTGGGCACTAACATTCTATTTTTCTTAAACTATTCTATGCTATCGAAAAATCAGGACCTATTTTGACTTCTCTTTAATTTTTTTTAAAATTCAGCATATTTATTCGATTTATTATAAGTTTTATTTTGAGAAATTACTAAAAATGTTTGCCTGATTGATAGAACTATATGCAGCCTGTGGCTACCTCTTGCTTTGGACACCCGCGTGCGGTTCACGCGCAGCACAACTGCTAGGATCTGCCCAGTCAAAAGGAGAACAATTTCTCGGCAGCACTCAGTGCTTAGCGGAGGATAAATTAAGTGAAAGGGCATATGTCTGTAAATGTAGTTAAAGACATGATTTATGAGTTTAAAGAAACTCACCGGGAAGAAGATGGCACGTAACTGAGCTGGCTGTTGTGGAAGATTCATCATACATAGCATTTTTCTATAAACGTATTATAGTACGTGTTAAGTTTACAAAGTTTTAGTTATCAATATTTCCAATAGATGGCAGCATGAAGTAGCCCCCTAGATTTAAGTTAATTAAAAAGACACTCACACAAGATATTCTTTTAAATAAACTTAGATAAATGTTATATAAAGGGGGGGGTGTTAGTTCAGTTGAAAAAAACATGTCAAAAAAGTCATGTTTGCTTTTATCTTCTTCCTGTTGAAGAAGAGAATTTCTCATTGTTTATTGTTATAGGTCTTTATACATAACAGTGACGTATATACAGAATGGACGGAAGGATGGAGGGAGGGTCTACTTCATAGACCAGGGGTACTCAACCTTTTTTTGTTCTGGCCCGCATACCTAAGTCAGCTATTACCCGTGGGCCGCAACATAAGGATAAAAGGAGGGAGGAGGGCAGAAATGCTTTAAGACCAAAATAACATGAGAAGTTTAAAATGTGGAAAATTGATCAAAATATTAAAACTCTTGCTTTTTTTTCATTATAACTCTTTTTATGTTTTTTAATTTTTGTCACTAACACTAAATTAGAATTACACTCATTTAAGAAACACCCCTTCACAATTTCTGCATCAGTAAACGGTTTCGTATGAATACCAATAATGTAACAAACTTCATAGGATGTCTTTGTTACCAATGTGACATTACCACTGAAAAAACACTTTGTTGCAGTTGCAAAAATTATTCAAGAAGTCCTATGTATCACTTCTTGAAAGAGATCTTCGAGGAAAGGATCATTGAATGATTCCTGTGTGTTTATAAGTATTCTTTAAATACAGCACTCGTGACAAATCAAACAATTACTGACCCATGTTTGTTTTTCACTACAAATTAGTCAACCTCTCAATAATCTTGAAACGATATATTTTCTTCGAACATTTTTCGCTTCCAAGATATGAAAGATAGTTAAAAATTAGTTCCACTCACCAAACTATCGCTACTCCACTGTTGTTTGATATTATTAACCGTTACCATTACAAATAGAAAAAAGAATATTAATTCGCACCCGTACGACATGACAGCAAAAAGTAAAACTGATATAATTGATTTCTTGACAAAGAATTTCCCACCAAATTTTTAATACTTGGTTCTTAAATAAGTTAATTTCGCAGAGCAATAGGCCATGACCGGGCCATTTAAAAAGACTCGGTGGGCCGCAGGTTGAGTATCGCTGTCCTAGACCAACAAACTGAAAAAAAAGTCCATGAATTCGTAAATTTTTTGCATAATTTTTTCACGCATTAGCTTACACACATGTAACCAGAACGCTGCTACTGTTGGCCGATGCGCGTGCAAATATTTCGCTGCAATTTCTGATTTGGGAGTTCAGTTTGATGCAGCTTGTCTGCCAGTCAGCGTTTGTAGGCAATCTGTGATTTTCGAAACTCTGAAAATTGGCTTTACTTCCTCAAGTCCCTCGTTTTATTGGTGATTATGTGATTACATTTATAGGTCAAAGCTTCTAAACACTTAAGGCAAGTTTATTTTGAAAGAATTAAAACTCTATTATAGTAGATATTTCAAAAAATCTTCTTTTTGCCACACATTTTTTTAAAAAATCTATAGGCTGAAAGATGGGTGGCAGAAAAAGGAAGCACAAATTTCTCAAGCTAAGTTAAAAGCGTTAAATCCATAGAAGAAGAACCATAATGACTTGCAATTCTCACAGCTGTTGAATAACAAGTGGTACACGAACTACCTTGTACAAGCTCTGATACAAATATAGCTTTAATTATTGATGATATAGGTTATTATGTGGGTATGAAAAAAAGATACTCTCTCGTTGAATAATAAAAACTTTTGCTGCTTCAAATGTTTGGAATCCTGTTAACTTTTATAAATTTCCCACCACTGAAAAGCTAAACATAAAATTTCAATACCCATAGTTTTGGAGATGTACATGACTTATCTATTTTACAAAACTTGAGAGATATTTTTATAAACATTGCGTCTTTTTTTACAGTTTTTACAGAGGTGTTGGACAACAGCCGCTTTGCAAATGAGTTATTTCCTCATGTGACCATGGATATCTGCAAAGACATTGCAGAAAGTTTTAGCATTTTCCTTGCTCTGCACTGAGAGCCGCATATCAACTGTTGAACGTCGAAATGTATTGTTTCATTTTAGATTCAAGTCTGAAAGAACTAATAAAATCGGGAAAGATGCTTTCCTAAAATTGGGACTAATTTTGTGGTTTCAGAGTTATATTACTTAGAAGTCATAACTTAGATTCCAGTCAAATAAAAATGTTGACTATTTTGATTGACAAACATTGAAATTTTTTCAATAAAATTATAATCAGTGATATTTTCACTGATTCTCAATAAACTTACCTCATGGAATTTTTTAAAAAAATTTTAAATGATTAAAAAATGATTTTGAACTAAACATAGAGAAGAAAGAGAGACTGATTTGTTCAGGGATACTAAGAAATATAACTTATTGGGGGAAATACAATAAAAATGATTATGTGATGTCTCTTTCCTTGGAAGCCCCAAGCAGGGGCTTATTTTGCTTAATGGTTCATCAGCCCAAAAATATTTATAGTACCTGTAAAAATTTCATTAGCAGACTTAAACATTTCTTCATCGAGACCATGAATATTTATGCAAAGTATATCGGTGAAAAGAATAATTCTGCACATGATATTTAGTATGTTACAACTTATTGTTACTTTTGTAACTAGTATGCATTAAATTGGACAAAACTTACACAACTTTTCTTAATCAAATTAAATAAAATAACTTCTTACCGTTGAATACAAGCACACGTTTCAATCTTTCAGGATAATTATCTAAATACGTTCTGCAGAACAGCAACAAGGTTTCAATGACTGAAATACAAAACATTCTCATGTCAGTATGGATTTTTTAAATCAATGAACTAAAATTGTGCTTCAATTCAGTTATCTATATGATGGAAGTTTTGATGTTTTCTCTCTTTGATAAATAAATATTTTTGTAGATATTCATAATAAATAATCTGTTGGAAACTACAAATATTCAAACTATACATGTTACAACACAATGGTGTCTTTCCAAATGCACAAGGAACCCTTGACATCATTTTTTAACCCTTAGGCCGTTACCAATGCCCTGAGGTATTATCTCAACTTATCCCTCACCGTTACGGACGTGTTATACGTATCCATCTGGATTTCTCACTGTTTCAAACCTTACAAAAGCGTGTATCGTGTATTTAAGAAGTTATTTCTTTTGCTAATAAATGGCAATAGTAAAATGAATGATAGAGATTCGAATACAATATTTCGCGAGAATTGATACTTCAGTTTTAATTATAAATTTCGTCAGTTTCAGGCTTTCGAAAGATAAAGACGAGTTAAATGTCACGTGATAGCAATCTATATATTATGTATATATTTACAAAAAAAAATTTTATTACTGATTTTGATTAAATAATTATTTATTATATATTATTATTTATTATTTTGATTATTTAATCAGGATTAAATAACAACTATAAATTCACGTCTTTTGAAAAAGAAAAAAAAGAGCATTTCCTCCAATAAGTTTTGTTTTTAAGCCAACGCCGGAGAAGATCCTAGCGGCGAAGACTCAACGGCTTAAGGTTTAAAATAAAAAGTTTAAAAAGATTAAATACAATTTCATAAGTAAGTATATTTCTAGGCTCTATAATATGAAACTTTGATACAAACTGTACATCTACTTAAAAATATTTAATGCTATAATAAAAGTTCTGGCATTTATAAATAATTGAAGGAGAAAACATTTAAATCGAAGATTTATATATAAATCTTGTTTTTTTAAACATACCTTTTTTATCAGTGGCATTCGTGAAAGTTAAGCCATCTAGGTTGTATAAATAAACTGCTTTTGATGAAAACTTTAAATTCTGAAAAAGAAGAAATGAAATTCATGTACATATTTTTAAAATTTATTGTAGATTAAATTAGATTAGTAATATTAGTAAATTGGCTCTTAAGAGAAAGATACACAGTTTACCTTACTAATTATTTCTTACTATTAAAAAGATTTTGGTTGTTATCTATTATTGCCTTTTTCACTTAATTCATGTATCCCAAAAAAATGCAATCCTTCTAACTTTCAGTGTTTAAAATAAAAATATCAAAGATAGATTAGAACACTAATCTTCAAATAATGCTAAAATACATTCTATAAACACATGAATGAATTGATGCTGTGTGATATGTGAGAAGACTCTTGATTTGTTAACTCAACAATTTTAATTTTACGAAGAAAGCTTTTAACAAGTGTTAGCACAGATTTATGTGGCAAATCTCTACCAGTGAGATACAGAACCGCAACTTAACATTCCACAGAGATTCACTAAATTTATTAATTTCTTCAAATTTTGGCGTTCGTAAAATTATGTATGTATTTTGGAAAACAATGTTTCAAAAGTTGTACGCACTTTCGAGTAAGAGTTTATTAAAGGCGCACCATATATGGAAACACAAGGACTATTGGCTACGGACCTCGTAATTTTGAGCCTTGGTCAAATGAGCAGGTAACCTGATCCCCAAACTATCATACCATGCCAATGGAATCAATCTCAGCCATGCAACACATAAATTTGACATGCATCGGCCCCTCTACACGGCAGGTTATCGGTGGCAATAAGGCTCTGAAGTGGTGCTTATCCGAAAGGACAGAACCCGCAACCACCGGTTCCGTAAGCAGGTAACATACTACTAGACCAAAATGATCACTTTAGTAAGGAGGCTATTATTGATTTATATAGATGATACCGCAACACACTCCCCCACCAGTGAGTCGGTGA
>BMAO01022988.1:0-17409 GCA_019973975.1 Trichonephila clavata | reverse complement strand
AACTAAACAATACAGATTGAAGAATAAAGAAGTTTTAAATGAGTTAATTTTACTGAATTGCAACTGTAACAAAAAAAATGTCTTTTGCATATCTTAGCTGATAAAAAAACATATTTGTTAAATTTTAAGTCTGTAGATCTAATAGCTGATAAAAGAATTTTTTTTATTATATAACCCTCCGTAACTCTCTTGAGGGTCGATTTTTGAAAACACCTTCCTAAGCTGATCTCTGCTCAGCAAAAGTAACACATTGCTACAAATTTTGTGTAATGAACGCTTAAAATAGTGTAAATAATTAATATGTGGATGTGCAATACGTTAATATTATTGATGTGCAACATCTTTCCTCTCGGTTGCTGGAGATTTGTGGGAGTGATTTCGTGAAAAGGAACGGAAATGTGTAACAGGAAGTTGGGGAAGCTCGCGTTATTTAATTTGAATAATCAGTGCGCTCGGTGGTGTCTCTTCGCTCCCCTCGCAGTGAATTTCTGTTTTTTCTCCTTCATTTGTGAGGGGCTCTGCCCCCACCTGCGGTCTAGGCCGTGGGATCTTTGTTTGTGTTTTGTTTCTTCACTTTAGGATCAGAGAAGAAGCTAAGTCCTTTAGCTGGATCCTGTAAAGATATATCCACGTGGGGTCCAACTCTAGTAGCCATCAAGCCGCCAGGCTTTTTTATATTGTTAAATTTAGCATTTAAAAATATTCTAATTCAAAAACTCGGTTTCGTTTGCGATTGACTCTAAATCCACTTCGCACATACCAACAAGTCTTATTAGACTTCACCAAGGATAAACTTGCAATCCTTACGCTCAATTGTCAAAGTCTGAGGGCTCACCAAACATATTTCGACGTTATTTCACAAAATTGTACGTTACTCATGTTGGCAGAGACGTGGTTAGATAATGACGAACGTGTTTCGATACCTGACTTCGATTGCTGCGTACAATTTAAACGACCGGGCCACAGAGCAGCTAGTGTTGGGATTTATCGCAAACAGAACAACTCACATATTGTGGCTCCTCAAATGGATATTACTTATCGTCAAACAAACGGACTGGGTATGGTTAGTCAAGATATTGGGACATATGTGCGGCAGAATTCTTATTTGAAAATGGACAGTGATTTCGGTAGTTGTGTACATTTCTCCAAATCAAACGGTTCAAAAATTAAAGATTTCCTACATTTTTTACTTTTACCGTATACCGAAGTGGTTCTGCTCTTTTAAAAAAAAACTATCACTCGTTTCTCATGATTTTGAGTGGTGATTTTAAAGTTAACTTCAGATGGCTAGAAGCCGAGTCACTCCTAGCTTTTTTGAATGAGGAACTCAAGCTCGAAATGTTTGGACAACTAACAGTGGTATTGTTATTGACGCTATTTTTCAACGGTTTTTAAACACTTTCAAATCACAAGTATATGAGTTATATTTTAGTTATCATAAGTTATCATTACCGCTTTTCCCCAAATTGAACAAGAATATTGTTTTTGATTAAAAAAAATTGCATTACTCCTTGTGTTAACTAAATAAAATTTTCATTAAAGATTTAATTATTCCTTAGAAAATTATTTCCAATCATACACGATTCATTTTTTTCAGGATTTAGGTTGGTATTGCGAATTTACCACGATAAATGTCAGATGTTACACATCGTATGTGACTACTGCAAGGCTCGTTTCTTCTTTTTATTTTTGTTACATTTATTTTATGTTAAAATTTTAATATTCGCAAGCAACGCCGTTCCTTACATTATGGACAGGTTCTACTTTGTAAATAACAATATTGAGTGGAACCCTCACTTACTTCCGGTGTAATTTTAATCTATGGGAAAACATCGAAATTCAACTGAGTTTTTCAAACTTTTAATGCAAGTTTTTGAAACTTTTTTGCACTATATGGATAGAAGATGATCTGTAGATTTCAGATTCAGGATTTTATAGTTTTTATTTCAGTATCTTTTCTAAAATATATACCTTGTTAATTTTTTTAGCTCAAAACAATGGCGATTTTGCATTAACCGGAAGAAGAAAAGGGTACTAATGACTGTAGCGCCCCCATAGTAAGCTTTACGGTAGAACTAGCCCATAATGGCGATTCAATGGAAAAATAGCAAAATGCTAGCGATAGAGCCAATTTGGCATCATTTTTAGCAACCATGTTGGCAACTTGGCGATGGATTGAACGGTGCGGAAGTTGATATGCTATAGAGCCACCTGGTGGGGAACTACAACAAAAAACCTTTTCCAAAAAAGAATACATATATTTGCCAATTTTCATAGTGATCGGTTGATAATAAAATCATAAGAAAACGTGCATTGAAATAAATTATCAATTTTTATTGTATTTATGGTTCACTATTTTGGCGATAATGGCTTACACATAAAAGATAGATATATGCTGTCGCGAGCTTTTTTGTATACGTGATTATATACGTATAACTCTAACGGTTTTTACAGCGCACGCCAGAATAGCTTGCAGATGGCAGAATTTTTTCCTACTCTCTTACTTGACATTTATCGTTATATTTTGGACACTTCACACAATATCTTTATAAATTATAGCCTATGTGTTATTCTGATGTATAAGCTATATTATTGTAAAGTTTCATTAAAATCCATTCAGTTGTTTTTGCGTGAAAGAGTAACAAACATCCATACATCCAAACTTTCGCGTTTATAATATTACTAAGGATTAGGATAACTATTCCTTAAATGTGAGAGAAAAATGTAGATAAATAAAGAAAAAGTAGAATTAAAACTAACCGTAAAACTTATATATATATATATATATATTGTTTCTCTAATTGCTCCTTTTTTATGAAGCTCTCATTTAGAATTTTTAAAAGTGCATCCAAAACAGCTGATGCCCTACTTAATTGAACAGTGGGCTAACTATCATAAAAAAAGTTTATGACACGTGCCAGCGTATTATCCTGTGCGCGTAACACTTTGTCTCGTGGAGAGCATCGGTCACCATTAAACAAAACAACGACTTCATTAGTTCAGCTTGGCGTTCAATTTGGTGTTCACCCGTATAGTTTCCGTTCTCGTAGGAATGAAATATACCTTATGTTATTCTCTGATGATGTAGCTTTCCATTGGTGAAAGAATTTTTGAAATCGGTTTAGTCGTGAAAGCGTAACAAACAAGCTTACACACATTCACATTTATAATATTATTAGGATAGCGCAGTATACTATGTAAGGGGCTGAGAAAATTTATTCCCTGAGAGCTATTTACTTTTAATATTCTCTAAAAACAAATTGCATGTATAGAAGAGGATTTATTTTATAACATATTTAATAGCTTTCATTGTGATATTACTCCTGTTTTCTGATATTTTAATCTCCCTTATAATAATTTTTCACAAATATTCAGACTTTAAAAAAAAATGCTTAGAAAATTAACAAAGCTTAAATTGGAAAACTGCTGTGCACTTTTCTTTTTCACTAAGCTCTCTCTAAAATATTCGCTTAAACCTGGAATATTTCTAAATCATTATTAAATAAAATTTATTTATTTTTAAAGAATGCGATGATTATTCCTTTCAACTGTATAACTAGTACAGATTCTATTCCAAATTCAGAAATTTTTAGATAATTTTATACCATATCTAATTATAACAAGATATAAAATGATTTAATATACAATGATTTTTATTTTTTTTATTTTAGGATAGTTGAATAAGTAATTAAAGCTAACAATTAATTAAATCCTTAGCAGCTGTCAATTTTTTTTCTTAAAAGATAAGTTAAAATTACTTATAACGAGAAGTTTGCTGACGTAACAAGATATATGAATTAAAATGAATATACTTTTAGTGAGCATCCTGTAAGAGAGAGTTTATTTTTTTATTTGAATTTTGTGAACTAATCTTTTTAACGTAGATATATTTACTAGTGTAAATACTATTCAAATTGAAAGAATATATCATAATTTTATATATGCTGCATAATTAAATTTATCTTACAATTGCATTCAAATAGAAAATTAATCTATTTTACGACAGTAAATTTCTCTTACTTAAAATCTTATAAACTGGAATTATTCATTGTTGAAAATGGACTTTCCTTATTACGCCATGCACATTTTAGTTTTATTTCTTATTCCTCAAAACTTGTTCATTTAAATAATTGGTTCTTTGCAGTTGCTTTGCACTGAATTCTTTTAAATTACGTAGCAGTTTTATTTAATGTTTAAATCCAATATGCGCGAAATATGAACCTTTAATATTTTAAAGAAATAAACACATATGTAATATTTAATTTTATTTCACTATTCTTAAAAATGAAACTGTGAATTGAATTTCTATTCAATATTATAGTAAAGAAAGAAAATGAAAGAACTGAAAAACTAGTTGTTTTCTATACATCGGTTGATATTCAATGCCTTTTAATTTTTCAATATTTTCTTCTTAGAACTGTGGACGCAAATATAATAATCCAACTTAAATTAATCTCTTCACTTACAAAACACTCCATCTGTCTCTTTGTATTTAAATACGTGTAATGTATTAAAACATGAAAACAGATTTAGTCCAAACAATTTAATATCATGCAAATTAATATTATTACCTTGTAGACGATTCGATGTTTATTCCCTTGACTAATCCTTCGCTACTTTACTATGATTTTTAATATGTGAACGCCTTGTGAGTGAACCGTGATAGATTCAAATAGGCAATATTATTTAAGAAACGTAATAAATGAAGAGAGTAGAAAAAGCAGAGAAAAGATATGAAAATAGATAAAGATTATAAAATATAGAACACATTACAGATGTGTTACTGAAATCAGGATAACCCCACCAGAAGAGATTCTGAGATTGAATAAAATCCGACTATTAGAAGTTGTTATAGAGCTCTGCTAAGGTGCAGTGCAATTGAGGTCGCTGTTTAGGCCGGATGGACTCCTGTGAAAGGCAACGTTAAGAACGACATTGGGATACTCGTTGGTATGAGCTTTGATAGGTCACAATAGGTCTGAGAGAGTCCAAGCGAATCGGGAAGTCAATTGGAGAGTTCGTACTTTGGAAATGTACTGGGGCGTCGTAGAGTATAGAGAGTTTCTCTAGTGTCTGTAAAGCTCTGTAGAGTATCGAGAGTTTCCGAGTGTCCTCGTTTGGTGCCTGTTTAAAGATCGAATACGTCACATGAAGTAGAATCACTTCTTTTTCGGAGTGGTCGTATTACTATTCATCTATTGGTCCTAGTCACCCCTCACGTGGTGGACTTTGAAGCCGGATATTGGCATGGAAACTGCGCCGGTCACCTCTCTGTCGGATAGATAAAGGGAAGCCAAACGCTGACTTGCCTTAGTACATAAGTGTCGTAGTGTCCGGTCTTAGATATTTTCCCAATCTAAACTCCATGGCCGTTGAGATGTAAACAGTTTCCTAACAGAAAGTGGGTCCATTGGGGGAGACTGCCGCAAAGTCTACTGCTAAAACACTGCGGTGAGTGGTTGTATGAATAAAGATTTTTCAATGGTAGGTTAAATAAAAATTATCTTTTATTGAGAATCAAAACATTAAAAGTGTATAATAAAATATAAATGCTTCATATTTCAGTATACGATACGTTTTTGAAAATCTTATCAGATACATGCGGCCAGTAAAATAATTTATAGTTCTGCTTAAATGTACAACAATATTACTCAAAAAATATTTGTTATAAAATTAAATAATCATTTTTAAAATACTTTAATTGACTTTTTTAATTCTACATTTTTTTAAAACTATTTTTGTTTATTTTTGATTTCCTTTACAATTTTACAAATTTGAATAATGTTTTAAATGACATGATGCATTTTAGTACACGATAAATACAATATGCAAAATAAAATAATATTTTTCGTTTATTAAAACGAATTTAATTTAATTATGGAAAGTTCAAGATTTATCGTAGAACATTACAGAAAGCACTTCGAATATAATATTAAACTTAGAAAAGGGTTTTGTGAAAGCAATTTATACTACAAGCAGGAAACTCGTGTCCTTGAAAACCTTGCTGTGTCTTAAAATTTCACTATAATATTGCGTAATTGAAAGTAATATTAAAAAATAATAACATCTAACACATTATATTGTTTCTGACAATCGTCAAAAGTTTATAAGCCAATCTAAAAATTAATCGCAATTAAACCTTATTTTCAAGCCAGTTCTTTCGAATACAATTTTTCCGTACGTGTAAGACGTGTGTCTAGGCAAACGACAAACACTCTTTACACAAATAAATGACCCATTTCTAGTAAAGTAATTAAATTATTGTTGTAATTTCTTTGTAGCTCAGGCTTTATAGTATCAATTAAGAATTATTAAGTTCAGCATACATTACACTAAGGTCAATATTCCTTCAGAACTCTACTTGAAAACAATAATTTCAAACGTGAGACACGTGAATTCTTTGGGAAATGTAATTAAGATAAGTTTCTATCTATCTTCATTCTTTCTATCTAAATGTTGGAATTAAATAAATTGCGCTTTTTAGATAAAAGTTTATATTGAAAATAGTTAAAAACACTGTGTTTCCTATAAACTTACTTCGGTGCTTTTCCGTTTCGCCGGTGCAAATTTCGCCAAGCAGGGTTTATTGGCGACCAAACACCGCAAAAATAAAATTTTTAATGAATGTCAGTTCTGATTGATTTTCCATCCATTTTTGATGTATTATGAATAGTTAATATAAAAAATTATATATATATATATACACTGGTGTCCAAAAGTTATGCATAATTGATAATTATGTGAATAAAGAAGGAACTGTAAATCAGAATGGCGGGAAACGTGATATGCGAGTGTAAAATGGTTATAAAATAAGGAATCAAATCAAAGGAATGATATTAATTAATTTTATTATCCAAAGAAGCAGTTTGAAAGAAAACTGACCATAGCAAGGATTCAAACTTTAAAGAAAAAATGAAAGAAAACATTAAATAAAATACTGATGCTGCAGTTTAATAAGGCGTGTGGTCACCTCTGACAGTCAGGCACGCTGCACAGCGATTTACCATACTTGCTATGAGACGATGAATGAGTTGTGGGCTCAAACGGGGTTCCAAGCTTCTTCAAGCTTCAAGCTACTTCAAGAACTTCGTCTCTGTATCTTTCAGCAGTCACAGACCCCGTGTCAAAGAAATGGAGGTCTGTGCGGCCGTCCATCATTATGCCTGCTTAAACCATTACTCCCTTGATGGAAAATGATGTCTTTCGGTTATGTTTCTTGGTTCACAACGTGTTCAAGTTCTCTCCATATCGTTACCCGCCGAGAATCACTACTCAGACTAAACCGGGACTCGTCACTGAACATCACTTGGCCCACTCTCCCACACTCCAATGTTGATGTTTCAAACTCCAGTTCAAACGAGCGCGTTTATGCGCAGACGTGAGGGGAATGCAAACTGCTGGCATACAGGCCAGCATGATTGAGTCTCTTGTAAACAGTTTGTCTCGAAATTTGTATTCCTGTGGCGACTGTGAACGCCGAACCCAGTGCTCTGCAGTACTGCTCTCTGACGTCACGCACTTATTACCAGATATCGGTTTTGGCAAGGGGTTCTGACTCTTGGTCGACCTGATACTGGTTGTCGGGTAACATCTCCCGTTCTTTGAAACCTCTGCCACAGTCTGAGATCACAGACTGGTCCACATTCAGAATTCGAGACACTTCGTTTTGTGATCGTGAGGATTCCAGCATTCCAACGCGATTCTTCCTTTCATAAACATGTCCAATTTGCGTCTTTGTACCATCATTCACCTTGTTTGATGGTTAACAAAGTTCCTTCGCACAGCAGTTGCACGAAACTTGTCTGAACTGCCTATGCTGCGTGAATCGTTTCTCCACGTTCCGACATGAGCCGGTGTTTCACGCAGGACGTAGTTGACTGAAAAGTTTTGCATGAACCCAATGTTTCTTCTTCGCCCAATTAATATATGCAAGAAATTTGGAATAATTTTACGGATATTTCCTCCATGTTTTTCGCATTTTACGATTTTTTCTTAACTTTTGGACACCAGTGTATATATATATATATATATATATATATATATATATATATATATATAGGGAGAGAGTGAACTTATATTAGGAATTGAAAAAGAGCATGATTTGTCTGCATTGTTGTAACAATGCACTCCCGATTTGGCTAGTTTGGTTGAAAACCCGGTTTCGACGTCAACTTTCGTCATTGTTTTAACAGTTACAATGGAGACGAATCTAAGTTGGCGTCGAAAACCGGTATTAATTTAATTAATTTAATTTACTTAATGAATTAATATTTGAAAAGACTATATTAACAACAAGAATCCTCCACTATAAGTTTAAAAAGTTTTAAAAAATTTATTTGAACATGATTGGATGAGCAGAAAGTTATTTATTGACGATTGAAAATGTGAACAAGATATGTATATATTTATATATATATATATATATAATGTGACAGCCTTAATGTGACCCAATAGCTAATTCCCGAACCGTTCGGTTAGATATGCACTTCCAATTTGAAAAATGTTTTAAAAAAGGTACATAATGTTTTTACGTGCTTTTCGAACAAAAAAACCCATTTACAAAAAAATTACAAAATTATTAAAATTAAATTTTTATACAGTCCTCAGGTCCTATCACTTATGCTTAGGAAAAGATGCAGTACTCAAAAACAAAGTTAATACAAAAAGTTTCATTTTATTACGATAAAAACTGGCCGAGTTATGCCTACATAAATTTGAAGCATCTGAGTTGTTCAGAAAAGGGGGTTGTATATAAATTGAGTTTAGAGAACAGTAAATTCACTGTCTACAGATGGAGCAAAAAAAAAAACGTTATAGAAAAATTAAAACATTGTAGTAAACATCATAGATTGACAATTTGTATTGCTGTATGGCAAACAATAAAGATTAAATTAAAGAAATACAACTTGTACCGAAAAGATTAAAAAACACCTTGTTTTAACAACTAGCAGCAAAATAATACAGGATTACCGTTCAAATTATAGCATAATGGGGAATGATGCGCCAATCATGAATCAGGGGCTTTATTATATCAGAATGACCAAATTAACTTAAATAATGGTGAAGGCACGAGGTGTGGCACGAGACAAGGGAATACGTCTATGACAACTCCCAGTTTTATACTAGCGTTGAACAGCACGGGCAATTGTACAATAAGATGGATGTCTTCAAGTGGGAAATTAATGAAATGAAGTCTTGCCTCCTCTCTCTTTTTTCGATTACACTGCCCATAAAACAGTACCATTTCGCAGTATTCTTCATTTGTATACATCTCGTTCTTCCGTACTAGAATTCGTAATATTAGAATACGACTGTATGCAATTGCAAGCGACTACACAACAGATTTTTAACGTTCGTCATGATCAGCAAAAAACGCAGTAAATCAGACTGAAGCCGCAGCATATAGGTCTATTTTCTTGGAACTGTTTTTGAAATGTTTTCTTCGTCCAAAATATATTATTTTTTCTATATTTTACACGTGCACAGAATAAATTTTATTTCTTAAGTACTCAATTATTGTATTATTAACGTATGCTTTTAAATTTAAAAACGATTTACATAAGAGTGACGTGGAAGAGCGACAGTTTCCCGGCAGAGTTCCTACTAATTTCACTTTGAAGACGGCCAACTTCTTGAAAATTGCCAAGAAAATGGATAAAATGCATGATTTTCAAAGTTCCATTACTCGGCCAGTTTTTATAGTAATAAAATGAAACTTTTTGTGTTTACTTTGTTTTTGTGTACTGCATCTTTTCCCAAATATAAGTGATAGGACCTAGGGACCATATAAAAATTAATATTTGTAATTTTTTTCTAAATGGGTTTTTGGTTCGAAAAGCACGTAAAAACATTCTTTACCTGTTTTAAAACATTTTTCAAATTGGAAGTGCATACCTAAACCGAAAGGGTTCGGGAATTAGCTATTGGATCATATTAAGGCTGGACACCCTGTATATATATATATATATATATATATATATATATATACATATATAGTATATATATAGTATATAGTATATATATATATTGGGAAGAGTGAGGCTAATGGTAGGAATTGAAAAAGACGTTACTGAGAAGAAAAGACCACGACTTTTGAAACTGTCGTGGTAAAAGGTTACCGGCGGGAATATTCCGTTTGGCATCGGTTGCATCATTTTTGCGACTTTATAGCCTGCGCCTGCGAAAAATGTGGAAAAGTACCCTTACATTTAAAATCTTTCCTCAAAAATAATATGCCGGTAAAAATATTTCCATTCCTTGCTCTATGGAACATCTTTATTAATGTCGTCAAGCAAATGATCGTTTATTTTTTAAAATTATTTATCATTGAATATTTATGTTTAATGAACATGTTTCTAAGTGATTGTGTTTCTATGAATGGTGAGTGAGTGAGTGAATATTAACGTCGTATTGTTCAGCTATATATATAATGTATACATGAGGGCTTTTGACGATGGACCTCGTAATTTTGAACTATAGTCAAGTGACGAGGATGACACCTGAGCTAGCACCTCCTCTCCTAACTTCCCCACAACATAAACGAGAGGACGTTTGAGCTCTCGACAGATTTTACGTGCACCGCTCTCCTACACGGCTTTTATGAATGGTAACATTAGACTTCGTTTTTTAAATCTGAATTATTCGTGAGATCTGATTCTGTTATACCAGTGGTCTTCAAACTGTGTTCCACGGAACCCGGGAGTTCCACGAGGCTGATCTAAGGCTTCCACGAGTCACAATAAAAAAAATCGAAAAGTAGCTTATAAATGTGTATGCAAAAGGAATTCACGTTTTGTATGAAGTTTGTACACCCACAAGAATTGTATAAGCGCACCCCTGTCATTAAGAAACTGAAAATTTATTTATACATAATAACTTTACATTTATAGAAATACTTTTAAAACTATCATTATAATGTAACAAAATAATATTAAAATGTTTTATCTTTATATGTACTACCTACTAAAATGCATGGGTAGGAGATGCTTGGATCACAGATTAAGATTATTAATTTTATATAAAGTAGATTAAAATTCCTTATATAAGAACAAATGCAATACTTTTTAGTTGGCTTGCATAAAGTACCTAAAACATGTTGATATACTTTAAATATTATTTTATAAATATATTCTTCTAAAAATGTGTGTGGAACAGGGTTCCACAAAAATACTTTCTAGTTCTACAGTTTCATTAAAACATCTTCTATAATTCTAGGGTTCCATTAAAACACCTTATAATTCTAGGGGTTCCATTAAAACTCCTTGTAATTCTAGGGTTCCGTTAGTTGAAGAAGTTTGAAGACCACTGTGTTACACCAATGAAAAAAGACAATGGTTTCACAGTATATATACTATTTTCAATGAAAATATTAAACATACCACATGTATACTTATTAAAATAATTAAAATATATTGTTATTATTACCATTATTAAAATTTAAAATGTTTGGAACGAAATTGGAAAAGTTAAATTCCTTAGAGAAGAAATCTATGTAATCCAAATAAAGTACAAAAAAATTTGGTAAATAAATCAGTTTCAATAAAAAATAGAGTAACTAAGATATGAAGTATCGTGTATACTAGATAGATATATAGTTTATTTGAACTCACATGAAGAATGAAAAAATAAAAGTACATGAAAATACTTTTGAAAAAAGCAACATTATTCACCGATGAAGGGGAATGGAAAATTTATTTTCATATATTTCAAATATTTCCATTAACATCTTATAACAATTTTTTAATGTTTAGGGTGATAAACTACGATGTCTATTAGGGGGTAAAAAATAAGAATTATTGAAATAGGTTTCTGCTAAGAGGGTTAAAATTTATCTTGTGCACATATTCGGCTTAACCTCCCCCCCCCTAAAGAATAGTAATTACACATTCAAACCCAAAATCTAAAATTTATCCTTTAATTTTTTTCTTTCCATCCTTATAAAAGTTCAGATTCATTAACGTTCTAATCTGATAATGTTATTATGATCATAACATTTATCTTCTGAATGGATTACGTAAAAAAAGAGAAAGTTACTTCAAACGTAGAACAATTTACACAGGGCGTTTTCTTTTCTCTTTTTTTTCCACATCTTAACACTAGCAAAGGATGTGGCTTTATCATATTATGAAGAAAAAAGTAGAAATCATGATGTAGGTGATTAAAACTTTTTTTTTAACTTTATTACTGTTGATTCTCTAAGACTTTTGTTCATTCTTTTTCCACGACTATTTCCCCTTTTTTCTCTACTTTTTTCCCTGCTTAACCATCTTATACTCTAAGTAAAAAAAATAATTCCTTAGTTTTAATGGTTAATTAAAATCTGAACAATATCAAATTAAATTAAATACTATTATTCTGATAAAATATTAAACAAGATTTTTAAATTCCAATGTAATACCGTATAGTGTCAAACCGTATTATTCGAGACTGACAACCAATACAAAATGGAAAGATTCGTTCAGAAAACCTTTAAAACAAAATATTTTCATTTTACCAATTCTTATTAAAAATATAAATACATGCAAACAAATATATTTTCTCATTTTATTTACGTTAATTTTATTAAATTTATTCTTAATTACTGGTTACTGCAATGAGGCAAGAAAACTTTTGAGATAGAGCGATATCATCGTTTTCTGAATTACTTTTCCCTGTTAGAATTTTTTATATTTTTGCCTCTTAAAAATATCTATTACTTTAGTCTGTTTGCTGGCCTTTACAAGTTCGTAGTAAATATCATTTTATTCATATAGGCAATTTTACAGCATCTTATATCATTTTCGGTTACTTTTACCAAAAAGATCTTTAGTTACGAAAAATGTGATTCAAGATTATTTTGCTAAGGTAAGTCTTTCCATTAACTTTCTTAGAGCAAAAATTGCAAACTCACAATGTAATTATAGTATTCAGGATCGATCTGACTAACATTTTCAAAAGTCATACCTGCTAAATCCATTTCAAAGATTCTTCATCCACAAAGAATTTTAATTTTGCACATCCTTAATAGCCCATATCAGCAAAACCTTAACTTCCGATTGATAGCAAGTGCTAACAGCCCTCTAATTCCATTTCCTGCAGTTTTAAAGAAGTTTTTCTCTGACGTAAACCGTATTCATTTAATTAGAAATCGATAAGATTTCGATACATGTTTTTATTAAAAGCTCTTTCCAAACTTTGAATCCATTGCATGTAAAATTCATTCATGTGATGATGCTAAGTAACACGTTGTAAAGGTATAAAATGCATTGATCTGAAGAACTTATCGTTGAAGTAGTATTTGGAGGTAAAAACATCTGTAACGTTGAGGTTGCGACGGCTCTATCCGTGATCTTCTCACTAATAATCCCATTGGAGAATTTTGGTCTTTAAAAATTATTTTATTTTAAAACTTCCTCCCAAGAAGGGAACCTGACCATGCAAATTATTACTACTATATAATGTCTAGGCTTTCAGCTTAGAGAGAAAAGAGATAGGATAGACTGCTAGCGGAGCAGTGATTAATCAAAGTGAGTGTGAGACACGGATATTTAATAATTGATAATTGCATTGCTTAAGGTGACGATCCGTCACTTGAGATTGAATCTAGATTAGATAGCTAAGAAATCAGAGCTATTGAAAAGTAAGTGTATTAAGTATTTAAAGTTTTCTCATATCTCACGTACCTCGTTAATTGTCCCATATTTGTTAATTGGATGCATCTCCTAACTGGATTGAACGAAATAGTGTTGCGGTTTGTGCTGTAAATAAATTCATATTATTGAAAATATGTTAGTCTTCTTCCCGACATCCCCACTCTGAGGGTAGAGAGAACGCTTCTCTCACAAGATGAATTATAAATCATAAGAGTCACTTTAAATCCTTTTTCTTTCTTTTTCCTTTCAATAATTGTTTTAGATTGAACCCATGTTGATGTTATACGAGAGTTCCTGCAATTTTCTAATCGTGTAAAAATGAAATCATGCAATGTGAAACTGTGTCATAGGAGGAATACTTGTACAACATTTTATTCAGAGGTTTTCAACATTTCTTTAAATCTGTCTTTCCCTGAAAGTTAAAGACAAAGGTTTAAATTTCAATCACTTTTTTTTTCAAGTAGAGAAATGCCTCTTTTAATAATATCTTCCCTGACGTCCGAGAGCAGCATAAGTTCTTGCACTATTTATTTTCCGAATGCATTAAAAATTATGGCTTATCTTGTACTATTGTAATGCTGCATGAATTTTATTTTTATATGTTAAAATGTAAATTTGCTTATTTATAGTATATTTCAAAATTTAAATACGCAGTTGGATAGGTAATAATGTTTTTCCATGCCTTATAGTTAATCAACAAAGTTGAATATTTAGACATTTCTCCGTTGTCTGAGTTGCTTATAATTCCCTAACGAATTCTCTAACTGCAACCGCCAGAGGGCGTCCGAATGCTAACGGAAGTAAAACTTTGCTTTTTCTGTTTGTACTATATCGCCGAATGTAACGATGCTCGTTCTGAAGGTTTCCAGGCCTCATAACACTGGCTTAAAATAAATGTTAAGTTTTCGTTGTTAATGAACTTGCATTCATCCTTCATGAAACAATGTTTGTGGGTACGAAGATAAACTTCAACCGATAATATATTTAGCGTATGTTACTTGGCCTTTGACAATGCACGAGATAGCCTGCTGTATTTACTAATCAGTTGTATCGGTGTAATTACGCGAGCGTGTGTGTGTGAGTGAGTGAAATTCTTCTAAATGGCATATATGCTATCGAAAGCCTTTGTAATATCTAAAGTCAAAATTATGCACATTAGTCATTTTCTCGATATAATTTTACATCAAATACAAAAAGGACGTTAATTAATTATCAAGGAGAAATTTTTTTATTTTAGTTCAAAAAATTAAAATTCACGTTAAAATTACAACATTGGAAGTTGCTATATTGAATCTCACTGTTATCTATTTTGTGCTTGTTACGACACAAAGGCTTATAAATCACAAGCAATGTATCGCATGATTTGGAACCATGATCAAAATGTGTAAACTTCGTAGAAGTTGGCTGAAAAAAGAACTTTTAGTAAGCTAATATAAAACTTTTACTATATAGTATTATAAAGAGTGAAAAGGTACATTTAAAACTAATATCATGAATGAATTTGAGATTTGCATATTCTTGTTTTTCTAGATTTTCTTAACTTAAAATATAAAAATAAATAAGTATATTTTATACTTTTATACATATATTAAGGATAGTTTCATTTTTTGCCCATGCAGAACTTTTTAAATATTTTTTTAAATAAATTAACCTAATTTTACATATGCGAAAAAAGCACTCAGCTTTCTTTGAAATTATTGATATACAAATTCAAAACAAAAAATCACAAACGTTCTAAATAAATTTCTTTAAAGGAGTGAAAATAAAAATTTCTACTGGATTACTTTAAAATTTGAAGCAGTGCTCTAGTTTGCTCAATCAATACCTGATAACCTTCCCTTTTTTTCAGTATCCGAAATTTGGGATCATTCAGAAAGTCTTTCAAATATATTACAGACGGCAGTTAACCCGCTTCACAGAGTATTTCATGATTTTATACGAACATATACTGTTTACCTGTTCGAATGTAATGAAAAACCTTCATATAAAACTTATCTCCTGATTTAAAAAAGAACAGGACTTGAAATTGTTCTAAAATTTAAGTAAAATTATCTTTTCCTCTCCGCACCACCCCCCTCACCCAAAGTAGATTTCACAAAACCCAATTTAGTGGATCTCACAGAATAAAATAAGAGATATAGAAAAATAAGAACTATAGAGACTAATCTAACTGTTAAAAAACGGAATTTTTTTTTACGATATTTTTTTTACTTTTACCCCCTTTGAAAGTCAATTTAACAAAGACCCTTCTTAGTAGATTTCAATTTTAAAAAAATTGCATACCAAATTTCATTACTATAGGTCTACTAATTCGAAAACGGGATTTTTTTTTAAATCTATGCGCCCCAGTAACTCCGTTTTCCTCTCATAGAAGTTGATTTCCGTAAAATTAGTTCTTAGCGGATTTCTATTCATCAAAAGAAACATGCTTATCAAATTTTAGTTATGTGAATCTAACAGTTCAAAAACAGAATTTTTTTTATCTATTACACCTTTTTATCTCCTAAGCTTTCGCAATTCCACTTGATGGTCAATTTTCAAAAAACTCTTTTGTGGTGGACCTCTGCTCCATGAAAGGAACGTGTGTTCCGAAATCCAAGTTTGTAGGTATAATTGTTCAAAAACGGGAATATTTATCTACAGCCCCACTTAAGGCCTCTTAGGGGTCAATTTTCGCAAAATCTCTTTTGTGGCGGATCTCTATTCCATAAAAAGAATGTGTCTACCAAATTTCAAGTTCGTTAGTTCAGAAGCATGGATATTTATCTGTAACTCCCCTTGCGGATCGATTTTTGTAAAACCCATTCTTATAGTTGATCTCTACTCCATGAGAGGAATATGCCTTCCAAAATTCAAGTCTTCGGGTTTTATAGTTCCGGAGATATCGTGATGAGCAAGTGAGTGAATGAGTGAGTCACTTTTCTCTTTCATATATATAGATTTGTGATGCACCCAAAAATCACATAATTTTTTTTCTATCTTTCAAATAGGGCTACGGATTGATAATTACCACTGCAGACCTAGTACAAAGACCTATTAGTAGACGGAGAACTGATATCACCTAAAATCACATAATAGTGAAAATTGTTTTAAATTTTGTGATAAATATAAAAATTCCAGAATCTAAAATACATATTAAAAATCCTTCTATGGTTTTTACTTACTATAACTTAGTTTGATTACATTTTTAACTAGCCGTTACCCACCCGCTTCGCTGGGTATTTCATGATGCTTTATTAATATATGCTGTTTATATATAGTATATATATAGTATATATATAGCAGTAAATAATTAAAAAGAAGACTAATAAATCCCAAGAATCTTAAGATCAGACCGGAAGAACCAAGAACATGGAACCATGACAAACCAAAAAAGAGAAATGTAGCTAGAGTGGAAAACTATTATGATTTCTCGAGCTGTCACTGGTTTAGGACAGTGAAACAGGATTAAACAAAGTTTGTGAGATCTCAACCTTCTCCTTCAGCAGAAATTTTTTCGACACAATAGCTCCCAATATAAACTAAGGCAAAAGCCTAAAACCCACGTGGTGAATATAACAGCAATAGAATAGAAATTCAATATTAATTACTATAGGAATCCGGAAGAAATAGACAATATAAATATGTATAAACAAAATATTTGCAAGAGAGGTTAATAATGAATTAACATAATTAACAATAAGTAATGAGCAAAGAAACTCTAATCTTACCCGATGTATACAGATTCCACAATTGTACTGACTCAATGCATAAAAAAAACACAGCAATACTAAGAATA
>BMAO01022987.1:239456-275795 GCA_019973975.1 Trichonephila clavata | reverse complement strand
GTGCTGCCAACGAAATTGCGCATTACACGTCCGGCCTTGTTTGTTCCTTTTATCTGTCACTATCATTGATGTGTGCAATGAATATTTAATTAAATCCATCTTGAACTGTACCAAAATTTAAATTAGTAAATTAATTTATTTAATTACAATTTATAAAAAAATAAGTAAAAAAAAAGAAATTAAAACAAATATTTCAAGATCGATAAATATTTAATTAAATTATTTATTCGACAAATTTTCTGTAAGTGAGTGAATTTTTACGTCGCACTCTTCAGCTACTCGAGGGCTTTTGACAACGAAACTCGTAATTTTGAAACTATGGTCAAGTGACGACGACATCACCTGAGCTGGCAACCTCTCTCCTAACTGCCACACCACACCAATGGGAGGACGTTTGAGCTCTCGACATATTTAACGTACATCGTGCTCCAAACGGTGGGTCTTCAGTGGTACTACGCTTAAACTCATGACACGCCGGTTAAATTTTCTGAATCTAATACCTTCGATGAAAAATACTTTTATTTGATTGATCTAAATTGCCCATTTTTGTTAACTACGTCTGAGTTATCAGTAATTGCATTAGATCAAACCATCATTCAAATAATTAAATTCAATAAAAAGTTTGCGTTCAAAAAATTATCAGTAATTCCTACACAGGATCAATTTATAATAAATTATTTTTATGATTTATATATTCAGTTCCTTTCTTAGAATGTTAATTGATTGACTGATTGTTGGTTCTTCAGCAACTAGAAGGCTACTATTGATGAAACTTGTAATTTTTAACCTCAGTCGTGTGACGAGGAAAACACCTTCAGCTGCACCCCCATTCTCCGAACTTCCCCACTGTGCCAGCATGAGGAGAGAGCTTCAATAGGTTCAATGAGCATTCCCTCCCCTTTCTACACGACAGTTTTTTAGTGGCACCAAACTTCGTCAAACAAGTCATTTAAAAAAAAATTAAAGTCAATTCCTACTTAGGAAAACAAATAAAAATTTTATTTAAGTTTATTAAATTTAATTAATGAATTAAAATATTTCAAAAAACTGTATGAACATCAAATGCCATCCACTGCAAGTTTAAAAAAATGTATTTAAAGACAAGAAAAAATTCGTTAGAAAAACTTACTGGCGCCATCTGTTGGTGCGAGTTCTAACTTCGTCAGAAATAACGCAGATTAAATGTAAAATTAAAAAATAAAATTTATTTTTTGGATTAATATTTAAAACAGCTGTATTAACATCAAAAGGGTCAACCACTACACGTTTAAAAAATGTGTTTGAACTTCAGTGGATGAATAAAAAGTACTTTATTAACGATTGAAAATTTGAACACAAAAAAAGATATATATATATATATATATAGGGAGAGAGTAGGAATTGAAAAAAAAATGCCAACTACAAGAGTTCATGACCTTGACCACTTTGGGTACTGCGGCCGTACAGGAAATATAAACAAACTGTCAACAGGGGCGGGCTCTAGGGCCGAACAAACCGGACCCATGTCAGGGGCTGCAAATTTTAGGGGCGGCATTTGGACCAAATTTTAAAATACTTTTTTTGTTGTTTTGGAAAATTTGGAAGAAGTTAAAGTACACTATCTAGGAAAAAATATTCAGAACGAGATCATTTCTCTTTTATATGAGAATATTAAATTATACATTGTTCATAAAATTAAACAAGCTAAATATTGTTCGATAATTTTAGATTGCGCCCCTGATGCCAGAAAGATCGAACAAATGACATTTATGGTAAGTTATGCATGTATTGAGAAATCTACACTCATGTCCATAAATTAAGAATAATGAAGTTCAGGCAAAGAAAGAGACAGAAGAAAAACAAATTTGACTTATTTGTAAAGTCTATTTATTAAACAAAAGATAAAGAGCAAAAAAAAAAAATGCTATATGTTTGACATAATTAATAAAAATTGCGATTTTTACTCCCTGGAGCAAATTTCAAAAAAGAACCTATTTACAAAAAAAAACAGTATAACATGGTTAGTATGATGGTTAATACGGAGTATGTCTCCCGGACGATGCAATACAGGCCTTACAACACCTACGCATGCTGAGTATCATATTATCAATCTGATCTTGGCGAATATTACACCACTCATCAAGCAATGCCCTCCGAAGTTCCGGTAGACAGGTGGGAGGGGGTTAACGGGCTCCAATTCGTCGGCCAAGCATATCCCACACATGCTCTATTGGATTCAAGTCCGGTGAGTATGCTGGCCAATCCATACGGGTGATATCCACCGATTGAAGGCATTCGTCTACAATGTTTGCACTTTGAAGACGGGCGTTGTCATCCATAAACAGAAATTCAGCACCCATGGCGCCCCGAAACAAACGTACATGTTGTTCCAGAATGACATCCCGATAGATGTGGCCTGTCATCGTTACACTCTGAACAGGCAATTCAGTTCTGGAACCAAGAATAATTCCTCCCCCAAACGAGCCATCCTGCACCACCGTAACGGTGTCGTTCAATGGTGTTCTCTTGGTGGTAACGGGTACCTGGCGCTCTCCATATGAAAGTCCGGCGAGAATCAGACTGCAAACTAAACCTGGACTCGTCGGAAAACATCACACAAGACCACTGTTGCGGTGTCCACAATGCATGCTCTCTCCTCCAGGTTAATCGCAGGCGACAGTAAGTTGCGGTAAGGGGAACACATCTGACAGGCCTACGAGCATATAGACCAATGTGCCCTAAGCGTCTGTACATGGTCTGCCTTGAAACTGTCGTACCGGTAGCTGAAGAGAGCTGACGAGATAGGTCTGATGCTGTGCTCCGTCTGTTTCTTTTGGCAGTAACTGCCAAATACCGGTCCTCATTCGGCGTTGCAACTCGGGGGCGACCTGTGCTGTAACATCTACTCACATTACCATCATCTTGGAATCGTTGCCAAAGCCTGGAGATGACACTCTGGGCTATTCCAAGTTCCTCGGATACTTCCAGCTGGGTACGTCCACATTCCAGTCGTCCGATAATTCTACCACGTAAAAAATCATCCAAATGCTTCCATTGTGCCATAACTATGTGGTTATTGCATTGAAAGGCTTTTAAAGCGCTTGTGAACTATTTTACTTCTTTGCTACCATTCCTTATATACCCCTCTCTTACACTCTCGTCATTGTGACGTACTATCCGCGCCATCTGGTGGTTTCCTGTAATTTGCATATTCTTCTTCAAGATGTGTGTGATAATTCTACAGGTGAAATTTTTATTTTAGAGTTCGATTTCTGTGTGATTCTGAATTATCCTTAATTTATGGATATGAGTGTAATTCTGACGAAGTTATCGTTAAAACTAATGCGAGTTTTTTTTCGTTTCCTTCCAATTGAAAGATTAACTAGAAGAGAACTTTCAAATTTAATAGTTGAGAAACTTTAAAAAAATTAGGGCTAAATTTGCTAGATATGTGGGGTCAGGCCTACAATAACGGAGGGAATATAAAAGGAGAGAAATCAGGGGCTCAATTTAAAATAAGAACGTTAAATCCGCGAACAATCTATGTGCTATGTAGTAGCCACTCTTTAAATTTGGTCGTTAATGACAAATGGCAAAAGCATCCTTAGAAGAGCCTGTACTTTTTTTAATATAGTTCAAAAGAAAAATTTCCATCAATTTTTCTTTGAGTTATATTATTAAAATGTATAAAGGGCATAAAACTTTAAAGCCACTTAGTGTAAATAGCTGGGAAAGCTGAATAGAGGCTTATAAACCCTTAAGTTATCAATTGGGAGGTTTTTATGATGCTTAGTTTTTATAATAATGCTGAAATTGACAACTCTATAAGAGATGAGGCCTATGGGTTAAATTCTACTTAACAATTCAAGTTCCTATGGCCATCATTATTTGGTATAAAATCTTTAATTGCATTAAAATCCAATAAGCAAGCTATTGCAAACAAAATATTACGATATACCATCTACTATGGAACTATCAAGAAATTGTAAAGATTTTCCTAAGGATGTGACTTTTGATAAAATGCACTGTGATGCAAAAGAACTGGCCGTCGAGATTGATATCTCTGCTAACTTTGAGGTGACGCCGCCACGTCACAGAGTTCGACGGAAAAATGTAAATTTTAATTATGAAGCACAAGATGATCCGATGGAATATCCTAAATTAAAATTCAAGATAGAGTTTTATTTTTTTTTACATTGCACGAAGCAGTTAATGCCTTGGAATAGAGATTTAATTTAATTACTGACAATTTTTTTTTCAATTTTTGTACAATATATATGATTTAAGAGATGCCCTTAAAACTTTAATTAATTAAAAACTGTAAAAATTTAGAAATGATGTTGAATGACGGAGAATCACTCGATGTAAACGCGCTTGATTGAGCAGATGAGATAATGTCAGTTTCAGCTTTAGAAGGCAAAAAAAAAAAAGCCCATTTGAAGTTTTAAAATTTATTTCTGTTTTAGAATTTGCTCCAAATCTTGATATTGCACTTATTTTACTTTCTTTGCTAACAAGTTTTGCAAGTGCAGATATTAGTGTCTCAAAATTAAAATTAATAAAAAATTTCTTACAGTTCACAAATTTTAAAGATAGATTAAATGGCTTAGCTACATTGGCTATCGAACATGAAATAGCTGAACAAATTGATCAGAAAATTTTCAGAATTAAAAGTCAGAAAAAAAAAACAGTGGTAATGTTTTATATTTTAGTTTTTAATATATATATTTATTTATTTATATATATATGTACTGTTAGCTCCCTTTTTCTTCGCAAGGAATATTTAAGTTTTATAGGTGTGCATACATGAACAATTTTTATCTTTTTTATATATATAATAGTTTTTTTTTTACTTTGGGGCCTTTTTCATTTCTGTCCGGGGCGGCAAAATTGCTAGAGCCGGCCCTGTGTCAAGAATTAATATTTTAACTAAAAAATGTAAAAAAAATTTCTAATCATTAATTTATCAGTTATTAAATTTATTTAGTTCAGTAATTAGCTATTAATTTTTGTCTAGTTATTTTTAATGACTGATACTAATGATGAATATGTGGATCTTACATATATATATAATTACTAAATTTTTATTATATATATATAATATATATATATAATTGACATTAAATTGATTCCTTTGACTGAAAATTTAAAAATGTATTTAAATCAATTTTATTTCGTGATAAATTTTGAATTCATTCAATAAATTCACACATAGACAATAAGTGTTTGAAAAAAAAACTTAAAAAGGTATAAATCATGCGAGAAAACTTTAGACACAAACTTTTTAGAAGGAAAAATTAATACAAAATTATTGAACAGTTTTTTTAAATCACTAATTTGTGTAAAATTCATTTTGAATCATCTTACAGAATTTGAGAATTTACATTGAAATAACGTTTTAATAGCTTGTTTTACTGAATTTAACTTTTCTCACACATACATAAAATAATGTGAATATATAAATTAAAATCATAATGGGTTTAGTTGGATGATTCATTGAATATTACATGCGGGAATAATTACATAATAAATGAAGGGTGTGCAAACAGCGGCCAGCATGCGGTCTACTAAGAGTAGTGTGTGTGTGGCTTGTCAAAACAATCGGAAAGGCAAATAAAAAATGCCTTCTATATTTGAGTCAACATGTTTTTTCGAGTAAAGCTCTTTTTGCATGAATATCAACAAGAGTAAATATACATGCAATATGGCTGGCATTAACTTGCAGGCTCTGTGATGAGAATTTCAACAAGAAATCTCATTCCTGGTATCAAAACATTCTAGAGAAGTGTGATAGGGCATATTTGCCCCATTCAACTGATTCTAAAATTAAATGTTTTTGCAACCATAGACATGAAATCAGTAAAAATAAATTGAACAAAACTACCACCATTTTATTTTGCTTATATTTGTTGATTTTTTTGTATGCGGGACAATTTGACTTTTCTAAGTGAAAGAGTGCTATATTTACTGAGGAGGATTCGAACTCAGTACCTCCTGATCCGTAAGACCAGTAATATGACCACTAGACATAAGTGATCACCCCTGTCTGGAGGCTGTTACTGGCTTACTTAGATACCGCCACAGTACTCCCCCACCAGTGAGTCAGTGGATAGGCAAACGAACGAGATATTTGTTATGGCTAGAGTGGGAGTTGTTACTATTACGTCGAGTGGGTCCGAAGACTTTGCAGCGTCGAGTGGGTCCGAAGACTTTGCAGCGTCGAGTGGGTCCGAAGACTTTGCAGCGTCGAGTGGGTCCGAAGACTTTGCAGCGTCGAGTGGGTCCGAAGACTTTGCAGCGTCGAGTGGGTCCGAAGACTTTGCAGCGTCGAGTGGGTCCGAAGACTTTGCAGCGTCGAGTGGGTCCGAAGACTTTGCAGCGTCGAGTGGGTCCGAAGACTTTGCAGCGTCGAGTGGGTCCGAAGACTTTGCAGCGTCGAGTGGGTCCGAAGACTTTGCAGCGTCGAGTGGGTCCGAAGACTTTGCTGCGTCGAGTGGGTCCGAAGACTTTGCTGCGTCGAGTGGGTCCGAAGACTTTGCTTGCTCTTCCTGCGGGTATAAATGGTGCCTCGACACTTCAGAATGTTTGTGGGTTTTTTTCTTTTCAGCCAAGGTCACCAACGTGCTGGATTAGAATCCGCGACGCTGGGATTCGAAGCCCAGTAACATGACTGCTAGACAGAAGTGATCACTTCTGTCTAGTGGTCATGTTACTGGCATTACGGATCAGGAGGTACAGAGTTCGAATCCTCGCCACATTAACGTTACACAACAGAGTCGCACGAGGGCTATTGATGACGGATCTCTTATAATTTTTATGCCTTTTCTGAGATTCAAAGTTAACTAATGAATACAATCAATTTAACTAGGTACCACAATGTCAAAATAATTACCCAACCCTGCAATAGATTAGTATTAACACATTTTTATTCGAGAAACAAACTCCTTACCATGGCGCTGCACTAAATACTCAAAACACACCTTAACAAAATATAGAAGTAAAATTACAAAAGATGAATCAATTTCTAATTATGCATAAAAATCAATAACGTATCTAGACCTATCATAGAAGCGTTTTATAAAATTTAAAATGCATTCCACGTGTGTGTTGTTCATAAGATTTTAATAGCTCATTTCCTTCTATATTCGATGAAGAAACCAATTCTTCCCACTTTTATTTTATACAGGAACTTAAATCCACACCTTAGTGTTAAATAAAACCTGTGTGCCCCTTGTGCTATTCAAAGAAACACTGCATCAAAATTTAATACCGGTTTCCTCCCACACACACACCGTTCACTTGGATAAAAATCGAAGAAATCCTTTAAAAAATATCCCAGACTGATCCGAAAGTTATATTCACAAATATATCACTACCACATGCGAGTCACAACAAAAACAATAAAAATGATTGAGCAGGCAAAATATACTAATTTTTATTTCAGATGGGTTGATCCAATCCAACCGATCAGTCCAATCAAACCGGTGACTGAATGCATTCGTAAGATATTGGAGTGTCTTTGTAACGATATGATACACAAACAACTTTTTATTTTTTTCTATCTCCAAATTTTCACGTCTTTTGATGTTCAATACACCCAACATATTTCCCATAGATATCAATTGCCCCAATAAATGTTCTTTAAAATCTGCTACCTTTTTGCAAAAATTTCCAATATTTTTTTTTTACAAGTATATTATTTTAGATTCTAAAATTTAAGTTATGGAATTCGATTTCTTTTTGCTTGATGTGAATAGAACACAATTTTTGAAGTTGATGTAATCTTCATAACTTCAAACGATCTTATGCAGAACTTTTATAGAAACCTTCAGCCGTAGATGGCGTTGCAAATCTAGCAGAAGAGGGGAAAATTAAGGTGATTGACACCGTCTGAAAGAAAGTGTTTAATTTATAATTTAAAAAAAGTTATAAAAAAATGCTAACTTGAGCGCAGCTGATGGAAGTTAATTGGTTATTTTTAGTTTCTCTATTAGAGATACCTCAAAAATAGAAATAATCTTAATCGCTTATAAAAATGGAGTGAATTACCAAACAAATCGATCACAATAATGTAGACTACCTAACTAACCAAGCAGTAAATCCCGTTACATTTTCATCCATTTGACAGACTTGTCAATTAGAATATCAAGAGAATCCCTTGGAGGAACTTAGAGTACACAATGAAATGTTCAGATTAGATTTTATTTTCAGAAGTAAAATGCCGTGAAATAGAGCAGTAACTAAAAATTATTGCCCAATTAGAATTTAATTCCATTTATTCTCTGCCGATTTAATGAAATGTGGAATAGAATTAAACAACGGGTTTATCGGTGACAAACCCATTTTGCACCAAGATCAAATCAAGACAACATCCAGTTTAGACCTAACCTTACGAATTTCTGCATACAGAGATTTATGAACCTTTTTTTATCTAGATCTACAAAATGGTCTAATAGATTGCTTGTTTCATTTGTGTTAACATTGTTTATTCGCACTAGCAAGACAATGAATATTACCAATGAGCCTCGCCATTTCATACCTCAGTCAGATGAAGACTATAGAGCAAATATATTTTTCAAAATTCTACATCACGTGAATTCAATTGAAGTAAATGTGCAACAGATTTGTGCAGTTATTCCCAAGTCTGTTTTTAGTTGACAGAATCCCATTACATTTACAATGATCGAATTACCACTTTTCACCTGTAGACAATAGACTTCACAATTGCTTAACTATGGTTAGATAATAGGACTTTAATTTCTCTTTCTCGTATAGTGTAACCCACACTACAGATTAGAGAGATTGAGGTTATCTCTAAATACAAAGCTCCATTTGTCCAATAATATTCTCACGATGTCAACAATAAAGACGAGACCAGTTGATCCATTCCGTTAGAACTTATGTGAATTGTATTATTTTCTGTTGACTTATCTTTGCATAACCAATTATAAACTTAATTGATAGTTCGCTGCAATGCTCCGAGGATTTCAAGGGGTCTGATCAGTTTTAACGGACAGAAATAGTTTCTCCCACACGACGAGTCTTCGTTATCTAAACTAACCTGGAGCTTGACTAAAGCTTCACCGGCTGTAAATTATCAATTATGGAACATCTGAACACTTTCCCAATCTATAGGTTTACCTCAAGGCAATTTAACGTGTACAGCAACCACACATTCTCAAATGTCTTCCGAGAATTTGTATTCGAACCCATGATTCGACTCAAACGCTCCTTACCATGAAGTATGGGACCATAACAACTGCTCCCAACTTCACATCAATTGCCGACACTTATTATTCAAGTTAAACAATTTATTAGCATTTTAAGCTAGTCTGACCACAGTTTTACATTCTCTGAACTTTAGTTTGGTCTATAGCACGATTTGCATCAAACTAGGGCAAGCTACCATGGAGGCATTTGAGACTTAAGGCAGTTGACAAAAGATAAAGGATGATGTACGAGGTAAAGAACTTTTCTATACAATTTATTCCCAGAGCTTATTTAATTGTATTGATAACAGTCTTTATTAAGCTATACACATTTAAACCTTCGATATGTGCATGCAGTCCGATATTTACGGATCTTTCATGAAAAAAGCTCAGACATTACAACTTAACAGTTGAATTGTTAATTGTATCGGTTTCATCAGTTCTTTAGCAACTCAATTTTTACAGTTGTAGAGTTTGAAAGAGCCCTTGAACTTTCCCAAATGTTGGATTCTGAATATTTCATTAATTTAAAATGTTATCACCTTTCACCTATTGAAAAATGACTTGAAATACAGAAATTTGAATTATACGCTGTACATACAGAAGCTAAATAAGTACCACAATATTTCATCAGAACAATTTTATTCCGACATTTCAAAATGCACAAATTAGACAAAGAAAAAAAGGCGTCTCGCCACTAACATCGAGTACCTATAATTTTAGCAGATTTAAAAGACAGAGGGATAAGTAAAATGTTAAAATACGGATCTAAGAAGCATGCATATTAATAATTCAAAGTTTCATTTCTCAGAAGTTAGTAATTTACCTTTACAGGAACATATTTTAGCACATTTGTATACAGTTATTTGACGTCACACATACATAAAAATTCTCAGGATTAGCAGACGAAATAAAAATACAAGGATACTTTAAATAAACAGTGATATAAAACTATTCTGAGTCAATTTAATTGTTGACAGAAGTTTACCGAAATAAAAGCACAGTAATACATAGACAGGCGAATGAGAATTAAGTTGAAGTACTGATAACAAATTAAGACATAAAAGCAAATAAAATAAGCGAGTTGTAGATCATTTACAACTTATGGAGCTCTATCATAGCGAGCACAGTCATTAGCATAACAAGAAAATGAATATATTATATCTGCTATTAGCCATCATAAGGGATAGACTGCTTTCAGCTTCTATTCAGGATAATTAGCTCTGATTAATCTCCTTTAATTTTTTCGGGTGGATTCAAATGATGTGTTGGCACCGAAATCGCAAGGAAACTGAACTAGAGGAGTGGTAGGAGGTGTTAAAGTACCCGGGAGAATAGGGGAATGTAGAAATCCAAGCTCCGTCAACACGTTTTCCGACTCGTTTCCATCCTTTACATACAATATAGTTGGACTGCCCATAACCATAGAGCTAGGATACGGCATGACTGGAACTCCATTTAAGGTCTTGGCAAAGACTGGATGGTGCAAATGAGACATGGGAGCCGAATGCATGCAGTTGGAGGGATTCTCAATATTTCCACCATTATACTTGGACATATTAGTATTGTGAGCATCAGACTGCTTTGTACGACCAGATCTTCCACGATCATAATCGTTTAAATGAGGAGTTGATGTCGCAGGTTTTGATCGGTTCTTTATGCTCTAGAAAAAGTTAAGCCATTTTACTTTAAAAACCAACAAAAATGTTGCGTCAATCATATGCTGTAAAGGTAAGTCTCGCCAGAGAAATATTATTATACAATAGTTTGTGAATAAGTTACTTATAAAATTTGCCAAGTCGTTGAATTGATTTAATAACCAAGTCAATATTCTTCAAACTAGAAAACGCTAATTTGTGACGTTCCTTATAGTTTTAACCACAGGTTAAGATGACTGCTCGGGTGTCAAGAATGACACCCGAGCCGCGCGTCACCTTCACCCTTTACTTTAACACGAGGACCGACATAATCGAAAGGCATTGAATTATCTTAGAGAAAACTTCCGAGTAACCGATTGGCATTCTTACAACAGGAAAAATTGAGATTTAATGTCGATACAACTAATATTAGTAAAGAAACGAGTCCTGCATGTCAGGCCCTTTCTACGAAAGCTATTAGGTGCCAAAGCATTCAAATTCCCATCTTATTTGGGTTTATTGCCAATTTCTTTTCACACGAGCTACGCAAGTTCTGAAAAACTGCCTTCGATAAAGTACTTAAAATTTTTGTTCCGCTATAGATAACCAATTTTTTCCATTTCTAGTAAAACGTATGCATTGCGCTTAATACCAAGAACGTTCTATGACATTTTAAATTTCAATCCTATTTTAAGTTTTATAAAATTTTAAAATAAACACTAGGAAGTATGTAGATCTTTAGCGCGATCATGAAAAAGTGGTAATTGATGCTTTACTTGCTACCCTATGATAAGATAGGGTAGCAATTTTAAAACATGAAAGCAAACTTACTTCTCCACTATCGGCCGATGACGTTTCCGAGTAGTCGGATCCTGCAACTTGTTGAAACGGATATTCTGTAGGCGTAATTGGATACAAATAGTGTGGAATACCAGCTTGAGACTAAAGTTAGAAAGACGGAATACGTAAAACTTAATGAACAATTTTAAATTTGTAATAATTTCTATATTTAAGAAATAGTTTATAACCATGCAAAAATTCCAATACTGGAATGTTGTCACTAAAAAATATGTAAAATGGCCTTCAAATGCAACTAAATTTAATTTTGAATCTTAACTTTCATTGCAGCAATGGCGCGCTTTTGTCCCATGATCTGCTCCTAGAGTTTGTGCAGCGCAAAAATTGAAACAAAACAAATTCCTTTAAAACTTGTTTATTTTACTTTCAAAAATAATCCATTGCAATCAATAACAATTCACATCATGATTAATTTATGGATCCTAAAAGACTAGTTATCTCATCCCTCACGATGAAAGCGTCAAGCAAGGAAAACGAATGCAGAAATTTCCTGTTCTCGCATCATGGGTGGAGTTAAGTTCCAATAGATTTTGGAATTTCGGATCATCTTTGCCAAATGTACAAAAGAAGCTTGAACAAAACACTGAGCTCATTTTTAGGCAGAAAAATGTGCACGAATTTTCACGAACTTTTTGGAATATTACGATTTGCATGTATGTTAATATAGCATTTAAAATTTAAAAATATTTTTTCATTTTAATACAAAAAGGTTTAGTTTTAGTATACAAGAGAAGCGGTATGAAACTCATTTATGCTAGAAAAATGATTCAAGTCTGATAAAATCAAGGGCATAAAATGCTGCTGTGTAGGATAGCGAGGTCAGAATATAATATTAATGTTGGTGTACTCTTATATGTGGAAAATATTCTAAATTCTGATCCTATTGTTTAACATTTCGCGAAGACGGCCTTGAAATACAATAAGAAAATTGTTCCATTCCCTTATGATAAAATACAAGAAATATACTTGCAAATGCATGTCTAGTATCAACTTCCAATAAACATGTTGAAGACCAAAGTTTACTTACCTAATTGGTGCTTCATTTAATACACAAGTCATTTTCGGCAAAATTTGCAATTCCGAATGGTCGAAACTAGAGTAGTTTTCGAGTTCAAATAACTTTACCATTATTTGCTTTTAATGTCTGGATGGAGGTCCAATCGGACTCTAGATAAAGTCGATAATATCTTACGCAATCTACACAAAGTGCGTCAAATAAGTTAAGACTCGGTCCAGAGCGCCGGTAGTAATGGAGCCATGAGTACAAATGCGCATGCGTTATAATGTCCATGGTCTACTGGCACACTGCCAACAAGTTGTGCGCATTTAGTTAGTAGTTAAAAAAAAATCAACGTTAAAAAATTCACTTCTGTAATAAACGCTTGTTTTAAGATGGAACAAAGAACTAATCAAATTTAATACAAAACTTGGCAAATGCTTCTGAAACATACCAACTCAAACAACTTTACGGTGACTGTGTTTAAGTAGATCAAATGTTTGTGTGGCACAGACGTTTTTGGATGGAAGAAATATGGTAGAAGATTATCATCGTAGAGGAAGAACAATTCCATCTAGAACACCCGAAATTAAGAAAGTGCGAAATCTCGAGGCAAACCATCGCTGTGAGTCATTAAGAACGATGAGACTTTTTAAACAAAGAAACTATACGAACTGTCCTGCATGAAGATTTGGGCAAAACAAAAGTGTATGCTAAACTTGTTCCACACATTTTATCCCCTGAACAAAAAGCAATAACTGCACATTGCAGGTACATCATTTTAGCAGCTGAAAACGATCCAAACTTCTTTAAGTTCTTTGTTACGGGTGATTAAGCCTGGTGCTTCCAATTTGACTCCAAGACAAAGCGACGAATGCGGAATGCATGTCTGAAAATTCACCGCAAGCCAAAAAAACAAGGGAAGTTCCGTGCAAAATCAAAACAATGCTTATTACATTCTTCGATGCTAAGGGTATTATCCACAAAGAATTTGTTCCAACTGGGCAAACAATTACAGGTCAGTACTACTTAGCTGTTGATGGTCAGAATTAGTCCAGAACATCGGACTGAAAAACTGTTGGCATTTGTTGCACGACAATACATCAAGTCACACCTGCCTCATTGTTCGTCAATTTTTGGCAAAATATGTCTTGAATCATTCACCTGATTTAGCACCCTGTGGCTACTCCTTATTCCCAAAACTTGAAATTAAAAGAGTTATTGAGGATATTTCAAAATTACAAGAAGCTTCGACGCATGCTTTGCAGGCCATTCCACAAATTTATTTACAACAGGCGTTTGATTCATTAATAAATCGTTGCAATATGTGCATTGAAGCTGGAGAGTCCCATTTTGAAGAAAAAACCAAAATATCGGATTTAATTTATTCCATTTCTTTTTACGAGCAGCCTTTAAACTTATTTGACGCACTGCGTATGGTGGAATATAAACTGGAATAAGAGATTCTTCTGCCTGTAAACCCATTCCTGAACTTCATTGCATATTTGTTTTTAAATTTGCTACATTATCTTTCGGAAAATTCATTATAATTCTTAATTTTAAGTACATTTTCCCTTTTAAATCGGTGCTTTTCTTTTATCAGACATTTACTACAATTGTAGTCCTAAATTGCATACGATTGAAATTATACAAATTTCAAAAAGTTGGGAATTCAAACATTTCCATACTTTTGACAATCACAAATAAAAGCTACAATTTCTTTTGTAGTTTTATCTATAGCTATTCGCGCTAGCGATTAAGAAATGTATAGAGATTTAATTATATTGAAAGCATTCACCCTATACTCGCAGTTAATTATATTAACCAAAATTATTCACTCTGAAATTCAGAATGACAGCTCAATACAAACACGTACACTTGCGTCTTCATGAACATCACCGACACAATAGAGACAATTTTAGTTTAATAGGTATACTAAAATGTGTGTTCAGCTTCTGTCTGAATAATCACTTGCGTATTTTATGACACATTAAGTTATAAAAACTATCCGACAAAAGAGTTGCGTGTAATAAAACTGAATTAAGGAATTGTAAAAAAGAAACTTTATAGTTTCATGATCAAAATACTTACTATGGAAGGGTAGGGGTACTGTTGTTGGAAATAGAATTGAGGCCACATGAAAGGCCAGGGAGTCTAGAAAAGAAAACATCTCTTATAGTAGGATATTAGACATAGAAGTTGAAAACAAGTTACGAGAAGTGTTATTTCCAGTAGAACCAGTTTTTGTGCGGTTCTTTTAATGAGTTTTTATTTTTGTACGATTTTTTTGCGATATTTTTTATGCGGTATATGAATTTGGTACGACAGAAATGTTTTCCATCAATGTACATATATACATGTTCATTGGTTATAAATAGACTGGACATTGTACGTTCAATTGCTTTCTCACTGCACACTAACAGCACGCACTTTATTGAAGACGAAACTTTCAATGACAGTTTGACCCTGCATATATTATCTGCTCTCAAGTCCGGTTCTTGTCAGTCTTCATAATCCGAGAGCAGATAATATATGCAGGGTCCAGCTTTCCAACGAATTTGAAAAGCATTTTCTTAAAATGGATACCAATTCCAAAAGGAGTTGGACCATTCCACCATAAGAGCTTCGATCATGCATATCTGGTTATCGTGACATTCACAAACAACTGACCTTCGTCACAAAAACTTCTTACAACTTCTATTTATTTTTTGGCACCATAAAGTATCTTCAAGTGACGAAAGCCATTTTGAACCAATTCATGGGAGGATACGTGTTCTGGATTACGATGAGTATCGGTGAATTATGCATACAATGATAAACGTTTTTAAAACGTTTCCATGTGTAATTTAATTTATTTTGTTACGGAAATACTTTCTCATAAACTTCGTAAATAATTGGCATATCTTCCCAAGAGCGACTTTTATATGCGGTCCCTTTCCACCGTATAAGAAGATTCTGTAGTATGTCGACAAAGTTTTTAGTTATATGCAAGTATTTACGAAATTTAATATATTTTTGTGCAGTTTCTTTTTATGCGTTCCCCATGTACCGCACAAAAACGGGTTTTACTGTATTTAAGGTATGTAAAAAGAAAAGAACTCTGCTTTTGATTGTAACTAAAGATATATTCTGAAAATTAAGAGTATTTCGCGTGCAATAGAGTGCAATAAATTAAATTATCTCGATATTAAAAACTTTGCAAGATTGATTTACGTTGTACTAAACGAAAGTGCAAGTAGTAACGTACAGGAAAAGCTATGGTACTCTAAATAAGACTCGTTTAATTCCTAAACACACAAGACTCTTCCATACTGAGAAATGATAATTCAACAAACTTTTGAAGAAAAATTACACTGGTCATTTTCTGGACACTAGGAAGCAACACAAGGATTACCTTCGGACCTCGTAATTTTGAATAAAAAGACGATAATACCGGAGCTGGCAACCACACACAAAATCCTCACCAATGCGAGGTCTTTGCACCTCGACAAATTTAACCGTTCATCAATCCCTCCTACATGAATCTAGTACCACCACAAAATTGCAGAAACTACATAGATTTTAAGTGTTTATACTAATTTGCTTCAAATAACCCAGAAATTAAATGGCAGGATTTTTTTGTATGCTTATTTTATTGTCCTTATTAGTTTCAGTTAGTAAAAATATAGCTTTTAGTTCCTCGATACTGTATTCAATTTCAAATTTTAACCCGAATAAAACGGTCCTAAATTATATTGCTAATAAGTAAGCATTGATAAAATGGAAAATAAACTTTGGGATGACATTGTAGAAGGGTTTATTTAAATGTCACATCAGCATTACTGTGTAACCAATCTCTGGTGTTATTTTTATATTAAATCCCTTTGAAACAGGCTCCATGTATTTGCAACAAAACATATTTGCTTACTTCATTTTAAATTATAGCGATTTTTTTTATTTCTTCGAAATAAAAATTACAGTGTTCGTTGCCTAAAATATTTCCCCGAATTTCTATATTCAAACTATTTCTGAATTAAAATTAAACTTAAGGTTTCTCACAGACTAAAAAATTTTGCTTTAAATTGCTTGTATTTCAAATATACATGCATTAAATATATTATACGCATGTTAAAAATCTGTAGACCTCATTATTTACAAGTAATATAAAAAAAAATGTAAGTCAATTTTTACATTGGTCAAAGATAAATTTTTTTTATTTTAGTTATTTTTATTAAATAGTTGCAATTTTTTAATATGTAAATAAATACGACGGAATCGCAATATTGACAAAATATAAAGCGATTTTCCTTGCAATTTTCCATTTATGGTGTTGGACTATTGTTTTGTTCGCTATTTATTCATTAAATTTAATTCTAATAAAATTGTACAGTAAAAAAATAAATAACATTCTCGGAAACTAAGCCATCACAGGTGGGATTCGAACCGACGATCATTGGATTGGAAGTCAATGAGCTATTCAATGCGCTACACACAAGCAAAGAATGATTTTCCTTTCTATATATGCCGATGAACTATTGTTTTTGCTTGTCACTATTCATTCATTTTTCAATTTAATGAATTAATATTTGGAAAACTGTAGTAACATCAAGTGTCATCCACTACGAGTTTAAAATATATATTTGAACTCGAGTGGGTGATTAAAAGTATTTTATTAACGATTGAAAATTTGAATCACACATGGAAATGTAGTAAAGAGCTCCTGCTCTAGAACTAAACAATAGCTTGGTCTAGTTCCCCCAACAAATATCGATTATTTATAGTCGAATTTAGAAGGTACACGAGGTCAATGGGGTCAGACGTAATCTTGAGCCATGCTCGAGTGACGAGGATGACACCCGAACTATCTTCCCATTCAAACTTCCACGCCATGCGAGAACCAATCCTCGACAGAATTATTAGACCCTTTGCACGGAGGAACAGGTATAGAAAAATTTTTTCACGAGCAGTACAATTGTGTTGAGTCATACAGTACAAGTGGGAATGCTAGACTTTGATCCATGTTTTTTAAAATCACTGCTTTAATAACCGGGATTGCGAGATTTAAAAGTTAAAAAAATTATCAGTTTCATCTTAGAGAAATGGAAATTGAAAGATATACTTATTTTCTGAATTCGTGAGACGCAATATATCTATGCGGTAAATGTTTAATTTTTTTTAGTTTAAATGCCCTACATAGATTAAAATGGGGAAATAAAGCTTCACCTCAATTCTAGAGCAATATAGTAAATAGAAAGTTGCATCGTTTTGTCCTTTTATTTGTTCATATATTAAAGTTAATTGAAATCTATATATACTTTCCTGTCGATGGTGTAGAAGCAAAGTTACTATAAATATAGATTATGCATCAAGTTAATTACGAGGCAGCAAATTAAAAAGTCACGTATATGAATACTATAGACAGCGCCAATTTTCCCCCATTGGGCACCCAGTGGCCCGGGACCCCGATAAGCTGGACTTAACCAGATTTTCTGGCTATGAATTTCGATCCTCCAGTGCCAATAGAGCCTGTAGATCTGCGCCCAGGGTCCGAAATGAGCTTAAATAGGCACTGACCACAAATCTTAAGTTATAAAACATTCCGAAATTTGTGGGTTAAAAATAAGCGCCTACAAATGTGCATTTACATTTAAATTTAAAATTATCGGGACTCGAGCAATTTCAACTCCATACAGTCATCAATTATTAAAGTAAGAATATCCCAATGTAGGATTTGCCATCTCCGGAAATTATTTTTAATCTATAAAATTCATAGATTCAGGGATATGACGAAGTCACGCCAAATTATTCAAGAAAAAGATTTTGTATTTTCCCCAAGCAAGGTATATTGAAACGACAGGAAGAAAAGTGATTTTTCAACTGTTGTAGATTTTCTCTATCGTACCAAGAATCTTAAATGCTTTTTTTAAAGTATTTTTAGCAAATCCGTGCCAAGATATTTCAAATTAAAAACACTATCACGTACAAGTTATCTTATGGATTGTAACTATAAGGGCCTAATTATTACTTATCACACAGAATTGAGATTTTTTAGAGAAAGATTTGAAGCTAATTCCGTAGAGATTTTACCTGAGGATAGTACATAGACTCTCTGGCGAATCCAGAAGGAATCCTAGAAGGAGGCTGACCTGGCCAAATAATAGAAGCATTGTGAACAGAGCTCGCCTCTAGAAATAAAATTGGCAATGATTATTCACAAAAGGAATGTCATGTTTATTATTTCTGCATTAGGAGACAGTTTAACATTTTTATATAAGATATTTATTGCGCAAATGTCATTACTTCTTGCTTGGAGCGAGACAAGCAAAGAAAAAAACCCGTATTTATAAAAACAAAAAACGCATTCGAGAGAAGCTTAAATGCCATATCAGTTTATTAAAAGCATTTATATGAATTAAGAAAATTAATGTCAAATATCTCAGACTGAATTAAAGTATTAATTCTGAATAATCATGCCAAGAGTACAAGAGTAAAAGTTTTGCACCAAGTTCTATAACGATGAGTTTGTAAGTTTGATTTTTAAAGTATCCGAACACGTTCGGAGTACTTTTTAACAAAATAGCGTACTAAAATATTATAAATGCTCTTTAAGGACTTAACAATAAATATTACTATTTAACTATCAAAATTTAAAATAAATTACTTGAATTTTACAAAAATTATAATTATAAGTGAAATTTTAGCAATATTTTTGAAAAACTTGAAAGCAGTTAGAGAAAAAAGTAATAAACATAAATTAGTAAAAGTATTACTAAAACAAATTAGATGCATTTATCTAGAAAATGTACTAAAATTTTAATTTTTTATTAAAATTTTCAAGCTTATTGAATAAACATTACAAGAAATGTTACATTTTTTTTTATGAGACCATTATTTAAATAACAAGCCATAACTCAAAAAGTATTCATACAATAAAAATACATTAGTACATTCTCTAGAAAATAACAAAAATAACACGTTCAAAAAGTTTTATAGAAATACATTCCTAATATTTTGAGTTATCAGACTCGCCATGATAGATTGAGCAATTTATATAAATGCCCACTTCCGGTTTTTCTAAATTTATAAAATTGATTGTAACTTGGCCTCTAGGTAGTGTAGAAACAAAGTATGTTTCGTAAAGTCAAAAGATAACTATTCAATATAATAAAAAACAAATATTTGTCTTGACTGAATTTGGTCATTTTCAACGTGTTCTGATACCTTAAGTCGCATTCTAAGCAACATGACAGCTACTGGAGACGGACCTTGTAATTTTGAAACTAGTCTAGTGATGAGGAATGTTTTGTGGGAGTTACAAGGCAAGAAATTCAATGGCAGAGCCTCAATCTATTCTACAGTATCATGCAAAGTCGTTCATTAATGGAATAATCAATACAAAAAACAGAAGCAAGGAATAAACCTTTTAATTGGAAGAAGCCTTTATTACTAGCAACCGATAGTTTCTTTATACAATAGCGTTTTTGGAGTGTATTTGAGTATTGTTCATTGAAGAATTAATACTCTCTTCAGAGAGCAGTTAGTAGCAAGATGAGAATAGGCCAAATTTCAACTGAAATATATTGGCTAGGATTTCCTCTAGTAAGGAATTCTAGAAGTAGAGAGAAGTAATCAGAATCTTAAAATAAGACGAGATTAGTAGGATAGTTTTGATGGGAAAGTGTCAAGGTTGCAGAAATAACCAAGTGTATAGAGGATGTCGTAAGCTTTTAAGACTAGCATCTACCCATTAATATAGATAGTATAAGCAATAAACAGATATTCTCTAGAAAATGCTGGAGAAGGGTCAAGTTTCATATACTTGTAAGACCTATAACAGCTTAAATTTTGAAGGAGTCTAGTAAAAAGCGTTACACAATTGCACATTCACATTTAAAAGATTTAATATCACTTTGAAGACACCGGTGAAAGGATTGTCACTTTTTAGCAGACATCTAGTACAACAATTCTAATGATAAAACCCAAATTAGAGTTCAGTTGATTAAAATAAAGGTTCTAGATGTACCGATTAAATATTTGTACTTGTGCTCCTGTGCTATGTTTTTAAAATACATTTGTCCAGTCCCTACTTTCAATTCCTGCTTGTGGAAACCAATATATTCAGGAAGAATTGAAATTCCATTGTAATAGTTCATTTGTATGGCTTATTATATAAAGCATCCCCTCAAAGAATTAAGGGTCTACAGTTTGTCCCAAAAGTGTGATAAATATTTAAAACAAATCCCAGTAAGTTGAAATTTAATAAGCTTTTTAATAAGTCCAAAAACAGAATTTAAACCTATTCGAGAATCGTTCATTTAATAAAAAGCAATGTGTTCTCACTACGCTCAATTTTCCATCACAATTTGTATTCTTCGAGGATTTAAATGTTAGACTTCGATAAACTAGTCGCGATAGCAGTTTCACCGAATATTTGTATTTTACACCATTTTAAGACTAGTCTTCTTTCTCCTATGCTCCTTGTTTTTTATATTTTATTCACAACCTAAAAATACCAGTCATTTCCCTCGCATTAGTAAACTTTAAAGTTACATTAGATATTTAATACTTTTGGAACATTTAATATGCAATTCTTTATCTCTTAAAAAAAATCAAGTTTTAAAGTTTATCCAAGCATCAATATATTATTCCATATTATAGTTACAAGAGTTTATTTCAGGCCGCTCTTTTAGTCCACGTAAATAAAATTGGATTTTATGAGATAGGAAAGATCCAGAATTTTGTGGGCTAATTATCTCTGATCTTAGCTTTATGCATTGATATTTTCGAATTTAAATTCGTGTTCTGTCCAAGTATAATTCTATATAATAAAGGTTGCTTTTATTTGCGCTAGGGACATATTTAGTCAAACTGCCCCCAACACAAGACAATCTATAGTTTTATTAACGTCGCATTTCGAAAACAAACTATTGGCGACGGACCTCTTAAGTATTAACCACGATCAAAATATTTAACGTTCACCAGCCCTACGCATAGAGGGTCTTAAGTAGTACCACACACAGGACTAGAGATACAATCCTGTGTGTGTGTCCTCTACTATCACTGCCACATTAATTTACTAACAAATATATATCTGCAAAATTTCAAATATCCTACCTCGGGAGAAATGAAGTTAAAATGTTGGTCGACAAGGACTGAATAAGATTAAGTAGAACTTGTTTTTACCAAGAACAGAAGACACCATAAAAGATATCACAGGGATTCCTTTGGGTTGTAAAACCTGTATTTATCGAAAGAAAAGATCTCCGATAGGCACAAAATCAAAGTGAGCAGTAAAAAGGTTTGAATAGCAATTTGCTTTCTCGAATAGATCTCTTGAAAGATAATTAGTTTCAAGAATATCCAAACATCCTTATGCTTTTTACATCACTAGTTCTCATCAGGAAATTATAAATAAAAAACAAATGAAACTTAAATTGATTTTCGTGTATTCATCATAAGGAATCTTTTTTAAGATGTTTCGAGAGAGTACGTTAAGTTTTTACAAATATCGAGCGAGTGAATATTAACGTCCCACTGTTCAGCTACACTGGCGTTTGGGGACGGTCCGCGTAATTTTGAACCATGGTCAAGTGACGCGGACGACACCCGAGCTGGCTACCCTCTCCTAACTACCACACCAACAGGAGGATGTTTGAGCTCTACAGATTTTACGTGCATCGCTCCCCTACACAGCGAGTCTTCAGTGGTACTGGGATCGAACTCATGATATGCTAGCCACGATCCGATGCCTAGACCACTTGGCTACCGCGGCCACTTTACAAATATCGAAGGCTGGCGTTTAATTTTTGAAAATGAGGAAAATTTAAATGGGACATTCAACTTTTCATCCTCAAGGTTGAATTTTCTAGTTAGTATAAAAATTGGAATGAATGACTTTAAAAGTTGCAAATGCTGTTTCACTTTGATCCCATTACATAATCGTGAGTAAATTTCCGTTCGATAAGACATTTTTCTTCCGCTTCTTGATAATGATTCATCAAGAATACGGATTTAAGAAAAATTCCAGTCACATACACAAGTATTAATTTACTTTTTTGCAGCAATTATTAAAATGACTATACTGATTGCAAATAATTAAAATGAATAAATACAGAGTTTTAATGTCTTTATGAACATAAAATTTTTACATTACACTTGGCCCAAGAGCTGGCGATTTCTTCATAGAATTATAAGAAGCAAGAAATTCGAAGTACGATAACACACGAATCTTGTTCAAGTTCTCTAATTGAAGACTGATCAAAGTAGGGTGCATGTTTCATTTAAAGTGCATCCTAAAAAGTGCAAGTCTGAAGTCCATTGCTGCCAGCCCTTTTGTAGCACTTCGTTCCCTAGTAATGTATAGTTTTAGTGTATAGCTTGGTGTCAAGTCGCAATGCATAATTTTCAAAGTAAATAAGAGATAATTTTAACACTTCTGCGATTGAAATATATTAACTTTCGTTAGTTGTTTAATATAGTCTTGAAATTTGACCTGGAAATTTAACTGAAACAAAATCCAATGCCAAACAATCGATACATTTCTTCTAAAGAATCGTTCTTAAGATTAAAGTAGGAACTATTTAAAACCGACACTTGTGGCTCAAGAATAGTGTCACCGATTTATTAACACTTACGTCTTAATTTCGAAAATAAAACCAAGGCAAATCCAACAAAATTAATGGAAGGAATAACGCAAGTTTTACCACCTACGTCACTCTCTTAAACGCCACGACGGATCACATAATTTAATCACGTTCAAGTGACTTGGACGACAACCAAGCTCTGGCACTCTACATTCCAAACTTCCACACTATGCTAACGCGAAGGCTTTGAACCTTGATAAATTTTACGTTCTTCATACTCTCCACATGGTGGATAAACGTTAGTTGCATTTCCAACAGCCCATCCAACTTAGTGTAATTGATTTTCCATGTATCTAGTTGGAGATAATTTATATTCCTTCAAGATAATTCTAATTAAATTAAAATTATTTCTATACTCACGCGTTCTATAAGTTATTTTAACGGATTTACCGTAATGGCTATATCAATGTGGTTTGATAGGCCAAGTTGTGCAGATCAATTCCCCACGAGATTAGACAGTACAAAGACTGTATAGAAGACTTCTTAAGGTTTTTAATTAGGCATTAAAAATTAATAAAAAGCTCTTTCGCACACAACCAACTCCAATTTTTACTTAAAGCACTTCAAGCAGCGAAGAATGATTTAAAACTGAAATAAATTGGATGAGGGAAACTTACGACTTTGAAATTTATTCAAAATTTTCATCGAGAAAGTGCCACTTATTTTTTCGGCACACAATTCAAAAGATTCTGTTTAATCCAAATTAATGCATAAGCAAACCTACAAGACTAAAATACGAAATCCGATATCAGTTTTACACAGACATCAAATATGTGAGAGTATAATGTGGCTTGTATAAATATAAAACTTCAGTTTATGGAACTAATAAGTTTATATTTGACAAATTGTTACTTACCTAAAGTGCGACTGTATGGCTGCAAAACAAAAAGGAAAATCAATACATTTAACTTTTGTATACCAAGTTTATTAATTTCAAAATGCATCTAGTTTAGAGTTATTATCGAAATTTAATGCTCTAAAAAGTTAAACTTAGGTTGTTTATTCAAAAGCAAACCAAATCGCTTTACACAGTAACTTGTTAAACTTTTCAAATTGAATCGGAAAATGTTGAGTGGGTACAATGTCGTAATTGAAAGCAACACCAGGATTACCAGCGACGAACTTTATGGATTTTGAGCCACAACCCGAAGACTACACCTGCTGGTACCCCACTCTCAACTTCCCTCACGCCAACTCCAAAACAGAGCTCCGACATCAAACATGCATCAGCTCTTCTACACGTGGGGCAAAGTGGAATTAAAGCTCCAACATGCGATTCAATTAAAACATCGATGATTAAGAGATCATGACCATGATCACTGTTGTAATGCCCTCCAAAAAATGTCGAATCTCAATTTTACATCTTTATTTTTCACAGATACAACAAAAACGCGAGTTTTCAATTAAGAAATGAACTCTAGATATTAAAATGCTACCTGAAAGCCATGAAAGCTCATTTCTCTTCCCTCCATTTAGAACTGCAATGCATTTCTAATGAAATTGATGTACATAATTAGACGTTAATACTTAAATTAACGCCACTTTAGAGAAGTTTGATTTACTCCATTTGTGTGTGACATGGCGTTAAAGCTACTCGTTATATAATGAGAACCTCAGTTGTGAACCCAGGTCGAGTAACGGGACTAACTGATCGGACCCGAACTACCCCTTCTTTGAGAGATCTTATAAGCCGTTTCATCCTGTATAAAGCAACCATCATTTCGACTACTAGACTTTAGTGGAATCTAGACCCATTCCATTATAACATCGCTATAAACTTGCAATCTTAATCTGTTATAATAACCCTGAACGATTTTAAGTCTTTGTTCATATTCCAGGACGGTGATGCACCAAGTGAATCAAGATTTAAAGTAATCACCGATACTTAAAGTTTTACAATTTGATCACTGTTTTTATGTGCAAATCGAGAGATTGGTCAAGCATCTCGAAACACTCATTAAATTTACTAATTTTAAACTTATCTGATGTAGAAGTAAAAAGAAAGGAAAGGATGGATGGGTTGACAAGAAAATGTCGAAATATGAAATTATTAGCCTCGCACTTTGAAACAATGTCAAGGAAATTAGCGACGGAGTTCAAAATTACGAACTATTGTCAAGCGAAGGTACCAGAGGACACTATTCAAAGTTTCCATACCAAACCAAGACGAGAACCAAGCCTCGTTAGATTTAACGTGTATCAGTTCTGCTACACAGGACTTAGTGACACAAGACTAACCTAGAACTCTACTGCAGGAGTTTAAGCATGCCCGTGTCCATTACAAATAGGAAAAGATCGCTGAGCTATCCCAAGGTACGTAACTTATGAGGTTTAACGTCTTTGGAAAAACCAAAGACGTTAAGCCCCGTAGGAAAGGAATCCTGATAATTATAGTTGTACATCTTAAGTGAGATGCAATCCCGAAGAGATGTTAACCTGAAAAATCTTGGATTTAACGAAATTGTCGATTGGAGCCGAAATTATTCTATTAAATCAACGCAATCTATTAAGACAATAGGAAAATTTTAAAATTACTTGTTTCTTCACAGCTGGAGCTATATTCAGCTTTTGCTCTTTCAGAACAAAACGCTCAGCCTGAAAAATAAGATTCGCTATTGTAGTACATTTTTGGTACAATCCGATCAATAGAAGTAAAGGACGAATTTAAAGAATATATATTTTCTTAAATCAACGAGTCTGAAAATATTTATACATCTTCAAATTTAATATACAATTATAGTAATTCAATCGTATGCTTACAATGTTGATTGTATGTATACATCGTTGTCCAAATTCATCAAATCCCCCACCCCCTCTGAGAAGTTTAAAATAATTTGTGAAACAATTGTTCGAGAAGCTCATAAAACCCACGACTTTAAATATACATGATTTAATTGAAGTATTTTTGAGTTTAATTTACAATTATTAATAGGCGAAAAACTTATAAAGTCAATATCGAGCGAGTGAGTTAATATTAACGTCGCACTGCAGCTACTCGAGGTCTGTAGGACTGACCTCGTAATTCTGAACCATGGTCAAGTGATAAGGACGACCCCCGAGCTGGCATACCCTCTCCTAACTACCACACCAACGGGAGGACGTTTGATCTCTCGACAGATTTAGCGTGCATCGCTCATCTACATGACGGGGTTTCAGCGGTACTAGGCTCGAACTAGTGACACGCCGGCCACGAGTCCGTTACCTCGAACTAGGCTACCGCGGCTTATAAAGTCAACATCGTAAAACCAAACCGAAATTAGATTTCGTATTTGTTTAAAAGATCATTGAGAATAACTGAATTACTAATCCTTTAGAAACTTATCTTTGGTTAAAGAAAGATGTGGTATTAACTCTCCACTCTCATTTTGAAGATATTTTATTTCAAAACCGTTTTGCGCGTCAATGCTTTAACATGTATAAGCATAAAATATTCCAATTTTACCTGTTTCAGGACTTTATCTGCTTCATCTTCAGTTTCAAATGTGACAAATCCATATCTGAAATTGCATACAACATTGTGAGAAAATGCTCTAGAAAAATTAATATTTAATGGCAAGATTAACGACAGAAGGTGAAATTGCTTTTAAATACGAGATACAAGGTATCCCGTTCTATAAAAATTAATATTTCGATTCAATTTTTCCTTCGCATATAATACGAGAAATTAAAATCTGGTGCATTATATTCTGACCAAGTACACAAGGGGAACCATTTTCAACTGTCATTCCTGGTTACCTAAAAAGCTCTCGATAAAAGTTAATGCAAAAGGTGGGTCAAGTGTATAATTTGAAACATTAAGGAAAGCCAAGCAATATTTCCTAATCCGAACTTTATTTCATAATTTCAAAGGCGTGCAAGGAGTTTTTAAAACTGTACATCTGATAAGTTCAGTTTAAAAAATTGTGCGGTGTGACTATTAACTAGAATACATATCACAACATTCCGACTGCAAAATAGTCGATAAGATCTCGATGTTGTGCGACCAAAGCATTGTAAAAATTCCAACTCAAAAGATTTCCCTATTCTTCCTCCAGTTCTGTCAAGTTAGAGCCAAGAAATGCGGCCTTTTATAACTTTCACTTAATTTCTTAAAAGTAAAAACACCAAGAATATATGGAAACATTTTTAAAAACACATTGAATTCCGTTTCTTGGAAGTATTTGAGATTAAGTACTAGGATCCAACATGTGCAACACCAAAATTATTCTCGGACTAATATACGTGGAAGAAAATTAGTTATATTTGACTGCTAGATAGGAACATCGTAGGGTAATACAGGAAAATTCTTTGCTCTGCAGATATAAATTATCTTAAAATCAAAAGTTATAACCAATCTCAATTCGTTAACAGTTTGTCTTCAGCTTGAATCGATTTGAATGTACTTCGCTATCTGAAGCAAAGCGAAGATTATTGGCGACGGACCTCGTAATTTTAAACCATGATCAAGCGACGAATACGACACTCGAGATAGTATCCCTCTCCAAACTTCCACACCACCCGAATAGAACTTTGAACCACGACAGATTTAACGTTGAATCAACTCTTCCTCATGGCGAGCCATCAGTGGAACAGATTTCAAACCTACGATTTGACAACGCTGGCCACAAATTCGTGATTACCACTACTTTACTCCCGTGGCTACATAACTGCATTAGAAATAGGATTGTAACGACGCTATACGCTGATTCATAGAAAAAAAAAAGACAATTTTTTTTGCAAATGTTAATCAAACTTATCCAAAACTTTTAAGGTTATTCTTTCCTTACCAAAGTAGTATATCTTACGGTTTTATAGAATTTTGAGGCGACCGATTATATAGATTAACATTTTCATTATATATTTCAAACATTTTGATGCAGATTATACTCTAAATTTTATTACAAACCAGCTACATTTTTAAAGAAAAAGTATTGAAGATTATGCTTACGGAATTGCATGCACAAACAAAAGCTGTACCCCCCCCCCAAAGAAGTAATAAGTGGGAGGTATCCTTTCCTTGCATAATTCAACGGGAAACTAATTTATAGTTCATTATAAAACCAATAGGGATTCTTAAAAGCTTATCACCTATTATACCTTCAACAGCATTAGAAGGATTTTTTTAAAGAGAAGCCATGTGTATACTTATTTTTTTTCATCCTTTGATACATTGTACACAGTGGTGTTTGAATATTAGACTAGAATAAATATGCACATATTTTTGATTAGAGGCAAAATAGAGGCTTGCTTTAAGTGATAAGGCACTGGCATACACAGACCTCTCGTGAAGCTTGCATTCTAAAAATAAAAAACGTAGATGAAGGCACCGAGAGGTCATTTCTACCATAGTAAAAGTTAAAAATTCTGCTGGTCTACGAGAGCTTAACCCCTGATCCCCTGTATGCGCCATTGAGATTAGAAGAGATGTTTTTCCCTTTCGAAAGAAATTCACTTGAGCCAAGTCATTTTTAAAATTAAGCTTAAATTATTTCCAAAAGGGGTCTAAAAATGAAAGTATTACCCCCTGGATATTCCAGCTTTATCAAAAAGTACTTTTGTTGCCTTGACATTTCCAAACTTCGAGAATAGGTTTCTCAAATCGTCTTCAGTTGTCTGGGGAAAAAATAGAAAGAGCATTAAAAAAACCATAAGTAATTCAAAACCATCTTTACACCTTTCCTCTTCATACTAAAGTGATTTATCAGAGTTTATTCAAAATAGCAATAAGCTCGGTCTAATTAACCCTTTTTCTACCGACGATACTTGCACAAGTACAACTCAATTTAAAATTACATAGAATAACCATTTTTACGAATACTTGACGATACTTAGCAGGAATATTCTTTTAAATCCATTCTTTCAAGATGTATGGAAACACAGATTCCCATGATGAGTATTTTAGCGGGGAAGGAGAGTAGTTTTATAGCAGAAGTTAGTTTTCAGCTGATATTTTGATCGGATTGCGGTTTTTGTTCCAAAAAAGTAGTTTAAAAAAAAAAACAAGTCTTTTCTGTATGTTAATGAAGACCCAAGAAAACGATTTGGTCGTTTATTTTAAGTGAACAGTGTATATAATTAATTTTATAGTTTAATATCTTTGATTAATTAGCCGTAATGAATTAAACAAAATACTCAACTTTGAAAATTAAAAGGATAAACATAAATTTCCCAATATAGTGATTAAAAAAATTGCATGAAGAAACTGCAGTAAATCATGCGGTAGATAAAGGGTTAATGTCAGTCCCCCCCCCCATGATTTCTCTTTACAGTGCAACGTTAACCATCTTCGATTGGCAACTAATGAAATATACACTTGCTAGAAAAGTCCGAGTTCTCGCACTATTGCTTACATAAAAAGAAAAACAATTTTAAACTGGAATTTGAAAAATAAGGTTTTATTTAGTTCATTTCAAGTATTGAGAATAAAAACAAAAGTAAATTCGGTTTGCTTTCAAAGCTTTTAAAATAAAGACAGGTTTGTAGCTGTATTAACAAAAATCAAGTAGAAAAAGTCTGCGTTCACTGTTTAGTAGCAACTATAAAAATTTCGAAAGGATGACCCATTTAATAGCTGGTTCGATAACCCTTCTTTTGAGAACCTCCTGAAGTAATTTCGGCATTAAACTAATAAACCTTGTTTTTTCAGCGCTTATCTTCTCCTATCGGTCCTTAAGAACAATCTTCAGCATATCCTTGCTAGATATATTGTGTTGAATCCTACGTTCCAGCAAATCTCGCAGGTGTTCTATAGGATTCAGATCAGATGACTGCGATGGGGTGCAGTTGATTTGGGACATTGCTCTCGTCTAAAGCTTCATAATCGCAGTGGTATGCTTAGGATCGTTGTGTTGGAAACGAAACGGCGATCCTAGGCCAAGTTTGGTGGCACTTTAAACCGTGTTTTAGGACATCAAGGTAATCATTTGCTCATAATTGATTCGATATACTCCACCTTGCCAACACCATTGCTCACCATGCACCCCCACACCATGACTCCACCATCGCCATGCTTTACCGTTAGTTTTAAATGCTCTTTTTGAAGCGCTGTGTGTGTGCAAGGTTCTCCATACCAATTTACGACCTTCTATGTCAAAGATGTAAAATTTGTTCTCATCTGAGAATGTTAGTCCTCTAGAACTCAGGAGGCTTATGAATACTTTTTGCAAAGCTATCCGTTTCAGCCGGTTTTGGCATGAAAATATAAGGCTTTGTGCGAAACAGTCGACAACGGTATCCGGCCTTTTAAGAGTTTTATAGCAGTATACACACAAATGCTTATGTTAAGCTTCTCGTGAATGTCTTGCTATTCGAGTCGCAGGAAAACGCAGATTTTTTCCACATTGATATACTTTGTTTATCCGAGTTTGGATGGACGACCTGAACGAGGTTTGGGTGTGTAAACTCCTGTAGATTTAAAGATATTGATAACAAGCTGGATAGATGAATACTGCCGTCCAACGGATCTGGCTGTATCTCGACTTTTCCATCTTTCCACATTTTCACAATGATTTTACGCTCTCAATGATACTAATTTCCTTCCTTTTATTTCCCATGTCCTTGAATTGCTTCGTATCTCACAAAAACAAAAATTGCGTCACAACTTCCTTAAGCTATTTTACTTGATAACTGAATGCACACACACAAAAAACTCTTAACCTATAACACCTGTTGATAAAAATTCCAGGAATCAAGAATATTCAAATAGTGATCGCACACATTTTCTGCCTACTATTTGTGTGCTTTGCTACAAAATTCCCGTTATCTTACGTAGTTTAAATTCGAAATTAACGAACTCTTGCACATGCTCAATATTTAAATAGAAAACAAACTCATGAATTTGTCAGAAAAAAATTATATTTATTAAATTTTACCTTTACTGTGATTTGTTATGGGTGAACGCAGACTCTAGTAAGTATATATTACCAGCTTGAAAATTTATCAGAAAGCATTACACATAAATGTCAATGTTAATAAGCAGGTGTAATATGATAAGCATATCGCGAGTCATTTTACGAGTCCAATGAAGAAAGATGTCTTGAACAAGAACAGAGCAAAAATTTATAGAAAGTAGAATCTGAATTGATACCCACGCTACTAGAAATGCCACCAACAAAAATGCTGTTCGGTACGGGCGTGCCATTCTTCAGAACGTTTGCACCTCGGGAGTCATCGCGTCCTCCTGTTGCCTAAAAAAATTTCAGTGAACATTTAACTATCCGTTATAAAAGTTTGTAATAAACTATTCTTCATAATGACAATGATTTTACTTCATAGTAATTCAGAAAGAAGTTCAGGACATACGAGTCTAAATTTAGTGTTAAAATAAAATGAACCTTTACAATCTTATAAATATTTAGAGAAAAAAATTGCGCAAATAAATTTGAAACTCGTTGTACTGTAAATATTGAAACTATATTTTAAGAGGCCATTTTAAACTTCATTAAAACCCTTAGATTAAAGCTTAGTATTTATCTATTCTCAGACTAAAAAAAATGTAAATTAAGGAAACAATCTTGAAAAGAATAGCATTTGATGTACACTTTCTTCCAAAAGTCTGAGTACAGGCAGTCCTTGCGTGTTCATGGTAAAGTTACTATCAAAATCTCGCGTGAGAAAATCAGCATATCAGAAATACTTGAAAATTTATTTTTATTCAAAAAGAAATCAACCTAACATTAAAAAAAAAAAAAAAAAAAATGACCACCAAATAGTCACCAACCACCCCCGCTAAAAGTTTGAATACGCTTACAAAATAGAGCTTGGAAAAAAAAAAAAGACTTACGAGATAATTACACCAAGTCATGTTTAAGTAATTATAAGCTTCTATGGGAATTTATTTGGAATTTGAGATTTGAATACTTGTGTAATTCCATGGTAGGCAACTCAAAAGAACAATGTATTACTGAAAAAGAAAGATCTTGGATCTTTAAAAAGAGGGAAATCTTAATTTGGCTAAAACTGTTAATAGGATACAATTATTGATTCAAAAAGTGTTCATAAACTATAAATCAACTAAAATTTTAACATCCAAGCCAAGTGAGCGAGTTAATGGAGGGTTTTATGGCTCAAGAGCCAATTTTGGCTAAGCTGCGCCAAACAATTTTTTTTAAATATTTAAAGTATAAAATTCCTAATCACACCTTTATAAAATCAGTTTTAAAACAAAATTTGATTATACATTTTAAAAAAGTTTTAAAAATAAAAGTAAATACATTTTGGTGGAGAATTTCCCCACCAAGTCAGCCAAGCATGATGGAAAAAAGTCAATTCCGATTTCTGGTCGAAGTTAAAAAGTGATCGTTCATATCCTCTCTCTCCAATGTCATATTCAAACACGTCTTCATCCGAGGTGTCCTATACATGTGTACTTTCTTTGGTTTATATGGCGCCATTTTTATTTCAATCGAGTCCTCCGGAAACCATATCCAACACTTTATCCTTACGAGGTCATAAAGGTCTGTTTTTGACTGAAAAATTTTCGACTGCAATGGCTGCAACTCGTGAACTATATTCGGTTTTGGAAAGGTGAAGATGAGGGGTACTTGCTTCATTATATTTAGCTGGAAAATTATTTTTTAACTATTACTTTATCATTTAAGTATGAGGGTACATTTGTATTAAATGTGGGTGTAATTGGCTGGGATTCTGATATTGTAGAAGTGGAAGGCAATAGATGTGCTTGAGTGGAAGACGATGTGTGGACATTGTAGGAGTTGATCGATATATTTTGTTCCGAGAGGGATGAATCTGGTTGAAATCATTTTAAAGGTGGACATACTATTTTCGTAATTGTTTCATCCGTTTGTGTGGGAATGTTTAACTGAAGATTTGGCAGCCTGAGCGTAAGTTTGAGATAGTTGTGGCGTTAATTTTCAAGCATCTACATACGATATATTTTTTAGTTTAATTGTTTGAATTTCTTTTCCGAACTTCCATTAGTGCATAATTTTGAATACGATGAATGGGACTGAGCTATTAACACATTTTGGCTCCAGAGTACAATCCGTGGAAGAATGCCCAGCTGATGTACATCTAGAACATGTCAATTGACCGCGGCAGGAAGTTTGAGAGTCTGAACCTCTGGCGCTTAAAACAGCGCAGAGGATTCGGTATTCAGGGACGTACTTTACAATTTATGTATCCGGCTTTAATGGTTGATGGTAATCTAAGGCTATTAAAGGTTAGAATTAGATATTTAGTGGGAAAAGTGAAGTGTCTTTATTGCAATTCTTCTGACCTGGGTAACATCCTGGTCAGAAAGTCCTCCCATAATTTGTCTCGGAGGTACTCAAAAGATCTGGTTCAGAGATGACACCTCGACAAGAAATCAAAGATCAGAGAGGACTTACAGTTAGTGGAGAATCTAAAAAGGTTTTAGTGAGCAAAAACTGTTTACTTTGTAATGCAGAGGTAGCCTCGATAAGCAAGTCACCGGATCATAGTTTTTCTTTGGGTTTCTGTTCACCTATTCCTATTAAAGCCTTGTGAACAACAAACTGAGATTTTCGTGACATTTCATTGTTTGGTTAAGTTAAAATTCAAAATCGTGAACATTTTGCAACATCGTCAATGTTTAAGTTGGGTTAAACAAGGCCTTTATCCGGGCACAGCCGACTTGGATCCATATATGTGAAACAGACTTCATCCTGGCGTGCCTCCACCCATCACGGAGTCCAACAAGGGAGGCAGTGTGCCGGTGATCTGGGAAAACCAGGCACGGCGCTTACCTGGAGTACACCCAGAATATAGTGCCACAGCATCAGGGCGAGGATCCAACGGGTAAACCCGCCACCCCTTTTTCTGCTGGACTAGCTCTACAGCAATATCTCTGAAGAGACTTATCACCAGCCGATTGACAGAAGCGGGTTCACTCCTGCCTCCCGTCTACAGCGAAGTGTATGCCAAAGGGAACGAAAGGTGTCCCCATGACACCTTTTTCCCCTTACGGGATGACGCACCGGTAAACATGCGGGTCGAAAAACCAACGATGTTAGTAAAGAAACAAATAAGCAGTACAAAAAAAAAATAGAAACCATAGCAAAAAAAGTCAAAAAATGAAACTAACTTAACACAATACAAAATGAAACTCCAATATGATAATACGAATAAGAAATCTAATCCAAATAAAAAATTAATTGTTATCACTGTACAATTACAATTTATGAATCTGATCTAGACGGGAAAAGAAAGTATGAATTGAATGACAAGTAGGGTCGAAAATAGAGAAAGATCACTAGGGTACCCCAGGGTCGTGACACTCGTGTTTACCAAAGACAGTAAACCCCTTGGGGAAAGGAAAAGACTACTAAGGCCCCTCCGGATTGTGACACCCGTGCTCACCTAAAGAAGGCGAGCCCCCTGAGGGAACGTCCAAGCCAAGATCCGGCCACCCGTCTGCAGTGTCACCTCGCGAATCTTTCTTTGTAATACGCTCTGAAAAAGTAAATCCAAGACTATAAACTTCATATATAGCTGAAAGTGTTGCCGAGATATTCCAAAAAAGAAAAAAAGACATACATGACTTTAACTACAATTCAAAGAGAACAGAAAAGTTGCACTGAAGAAGCCATTCTTCTTTAGTTATTCTTAATTCATCAATAAAATATAAATTGATTCAGAAAGACTACGTTTAATTAGGGATCTTTGCATGAATATGAAAGATGATCGTCTGTACGCAGATTTTCGGAGGCAAGTGTATATATGTATGAAGGACTTGCCAAACGAATATATGCTTTACATTCACCTTAATTCTTTAACGTTAAATAAGCTAGGAAAATTTCTAGTACCTTAAAATTTGTATAATTTATTAAAGAAGGGAAGTATTTAGTTATATTTTCAGACAAAGTAATTAAAGAATTCAGTTATATTTTGCAATAACTTATTAGAACAATACAAGTTACTGCCAACAAATCCCGTAATTTTGAGACACGATCAGATAACAAGCACGACATTTGAGTCGGACTCGGGCGTCTACTATATGGAACATGATTATTCGCAAGCGAATAGTATCTTATTGCTTCACAAGATGTGTTTTAGAGGGAACTAATTAAATTAAAGGTCTATTAAATGATTGCGAAGTTCGCTCTTTCAAAGAATACTAGACGAGTCCTTTTGACATACGAGTAACGCTCTGTGTTTTCAATACATATTAGATATTAACATTTACTTATATTCGCTCCAATATTTCATCGAATTATCGTAGTAAAATAAGATACATTAAGTTGTAATGATATAAATTAAATGAACTGCAGGAAGATGTTGATTGGGCTTCTATTGATTAAAACCATCTGTAGATCCCCAGCTCTTAAAATTTTTTTTAAAATCTTGCTGCTCACCACGAACCACTATGTTAAACGAGACTTGCATGCCCTAGAACTACAGAACAGATTTTGGTTGAAAGCATACAATATTAAGATGAAAGTAAAGCATTACATCAGAAGACTTTAAGCAGGTCGTTTATTGGATTGAACTAACTCTACTTTAGAGCAGTGGCTCCCAAACTTATGGACCTCCATTTTATACCAAAAACTTGACCATGAAACCCCAAGTGAAATAAATATATTTCAATGAAAAGAAAAACCATAAATAGATTTCAGTTTGATGTCCTGAATGGTAAATGTTGATGTAAAAATAAAGTCTAGGTAAAACATTGGAATATCTGAAGTATTTAATCAACTTTTGCATTAAGTACAGAGACGTTTTTTGACCTCCAATGAGATGGTTACCTTAGTACAATACAAAGAATAATAATGCTTTCTGTTCAAAAGAAAGAAACTGTTGCATTCCCTTCACATATCGGGAGTCGTGCACAAAACAAAACTGTCGATTAGAAGCACAACCCTTTAATGCTGCCATATTTTAGACAAGTTACTACATGTAGCGGTTCGATTCCGTTTCCATTTAAACCTATATAAACGGCTGCACCCACGATCAATCCGACTTCTACCGAGAGACCCTTGTCATAACTCGTACTTCATAAACCTATTTAAAGAATCTATTCCAATACTTGGAATTCAGATTTAACACGCAAAAGTCAATACTAATTTATTTTAACTTTC
>BMAO01022987.1:132594-149366 GCA_019973975.1 Trichonephila clavata | reverse complement strand
CGGCGTATAACGCGCACCTAAACATTCAAGGTGCAATTTGTAATTACGGTAATTTTTATTAGAGTCACGGTATATATTACGGTATTACGGTATAACTATTACGGTACACGGTGATAATAATTAAAGTTAAAGTTTCAAAATGCTGTAAAAAAAAGAACCACTGATCAGAATGACGTCAAATTTGAACAGAATATTATTGAAGATGGGGGAAAGCGTAAGGCATTATAAAGTAATTCCAAATTTTAGAAACAGATGGCGTTGTAAGCATCATAATTTATAAGGGTTCGATTAGAAATGTCAGTGAATCGTAAAACAACAGCTAAGGGGTAAGTTACACGTGAAAACAAGTGTGCTCTTCAGTGTGCATGACAGTTCAAGTGTGGTACTGTTCGTTACGTAAGCCCACCCTCCACGGCAATGCCATTTCACATCGGATGGGAAAAATCAGTTTTTAACTGTCCCGAGGCTAAAAAACGTAATAAAAAGCGTCCATCAAATCGGTTTTTAAATTTGGCGAGAATGGTGTAAAACATGTTCAGTATGATATCCACCGTTGTCTGCAACAAGTTTAAATCGAGAAACAGCATGTTTCACAACTGATCGAAGTGTCTCCGGGTCACGTGCAATCAGAGAACTGAACACAACATCTTTCAGATAGCCCCACAGCCAGAAGTCACATGGCTTAAGATCAGCTGATTTGGGGCAGCCAGGCTGTAGGGAAATGGCGGCTGATAACTCTAGCATTTCCAAAATGCCCCTTCAGCACATTGCAATGTGCGGAGGAACACCCTCTTGCATAAAAATGATCTCATTCACACAATCACGCTGTTGATGATCTGGAATGACGTGGCTACGCAAAAGATCTTTATAGCGCTGACCAGTGACGGTAGCGGTAACAGGACCAAAAGCACTCGTCTCCTCGAAAAATCCATCCCATTTCCATCTGACAGGATATGGAATTGCCGAATATGGGCTACAGAGAATCCACTCGTAACTCAACCAGTACCACTTCATCCTGGAAATGGGCTTCGTCTGACTACAAACTTTCCATGGTCATTCATTGTCCACTTCAATGCGAGGAAGAAATTCTAAAGCAAAAGTTTCTCTTGCAGGCAGGTCAGAAAGAAGCAGAGCTCTTGCACATGGCTAATTTCGTGTAGATAGCAATGCAGGGTATTTCGTAGAATTTTATGCACCGTGCTCACAGGCTTGTCCAGTGTTCGGGCAATTCACTGAGCCCTGTCCATTTGCAAACCACAACTCGACTCCTGCACTGTTGTAGCCACTTCTTCAACTGCCATAGAATTAACTCTTTTCCTCCCTCTACCAGATTGCACATGAAAAGAGCCCGTCTCTTCGAATTTTAGAATCATTTTCGTCAGACTCTGGGCAGTCATTGGACCAAAGCCTTTTTTCATACCCTTGAGTATCCGAACTTCTGCATAGCTCTTAATGCACAGTCATTATTCTTATAAGAAAAGCTTTACAAGCAGAGTGCGGTCCTTCAATGAGACAGTCATGGCGAAATTCTCAGACGTGAAATAGGGAAAAGTAGTGTACTTGCAGTTTTTATAACAGTTTTGCAGTTTTTATTTTATCAGGGGTTCAGATAAGAAACGAGAAGAGGTGAGAAATTATATGTTTTCAAGTATTTTAAAGTGCCACCAAATTGGGCAGCGCTTTTCTCTTTAAATTAAACAACTTTTAATAGTGCATCCTTCTAATTTCATATAGATAGCTGGATAAAGATTAGGATTCCTATAGCGGATGCACCTGATCAAGATTTTTAAGAGAACAATTTGAAAACTGTGTGTGGCTATCTGGTTTTGTGGTTAAAACTTACCTAACCATAAAAACCAATTTACCAAAAAAAAAATTAAAAGTCAATCATATTTTTCTACTATTATTCGTAAAATATTTATTGTAATTTATTTAAATTCAAAAAAGAAAAAGTATACATTGTACGAACGACCGAGCAATGTTTAAATTGTAATTTAAAAATATTTTAACGAAGTAAGTGGAATTTTTAAGTGTCACACACACAATAAACTTAAAAAGACAGACAAAAAAAAAAACAATATGTAATTTTTACGTCATGACATTTTCAAGGGACCAGTTGGACGCATTAGCTTTCTTTAAATATTGTTTTATTAAAAAATAAGTTTTTAAGTTAATGCTTCACATTTTTCTATTCCCATCACATAATGAAATATTAAAAATAGTTATTTTTTATTTAAATTTATATAGTTCTTTAATAAAAATGCTATATTTTGTACTGAATATTTTCATTTATTTTCTCTTAATTTATAGCTATGCTATATTTAAGGTAAGGTTTTATGTATATTAGACTAATAGTCTTTATTTTTTATTTTATACTTTATTCAAAAACCAGATTAAAATCGTTTAACCGATTTTTCACTTTATGAAAACCGAAAACCGGGTTTTCAAATAGTATCGAGACTATACAACAATAATACAACCCCTAAACCTCACCTATCATGCCACGAGAGAAAAATGGTAAAAGATAATATTTAAAGCAAATTACTTTACATATCCAAGATGCAATTCATTAAAAATTCCAAACATAGAGCTGAAAATAACTTAAGAATTCGGAAGTATAATATAATGCATAAGGAAGAGAAAAAATGGCTTTTTTAATATGGATTTAACATGGAAAAAAAACCTCTCTCTCCTACAGCACCCGATTCCTCAAAAAGATCAGATAAACTCGTTGAAATTATTCATTTACAATATTTCTCTATACTGTATTTTTCCAAAATCTTGAACAATGTTTCTTTTTCACCCCCTCGCCTTCTTCTTCACCCTGCCAAGTCTACGTATATATATAAATATTTTTAAGTCAGAATAAGAATTTAGATGATTAAATAATAGATTTTATGCCTGTCATTTTTCTGTTTATTCTGATGATAGTAAGTATAAATTATGCTCCAGAAAAGGTATGGAGGATTTCGGATAAAATTGGAGATAGTTATCTCAAGGATAAAACAATAAATTGAATTAATTTTGATTTCTAGATAATAGCGAATGATATTAAACAAGGAAAACTCCTCGAAAAACACTTTTTTCGTAACAGATTTCATCTACCATCATTAACACATTTCACTGATAATATACAATGATTAAGCATAAAAGATATTTACTCTTGCTGTTTCCTGTCATTTATTTTCTTAAACAATGTTTAAATGACTATGCCTGTGTGTAAAACTCAGAAAGAGATAACGAACTTTAATACATAAAATAACTCTAAAGCAAATCTTAAGAAAAACCAGCATGAGGGTAAAATTTAAATATAGGTAATAAAAAACTAAAATATAATAAACAATTGCTGATATATACTAAAGACTAATGTTATATTATTTAAAACTATTCATTTAATTAATTTACTACTCTTATCTAAAAAATTGGAACATTGCCAGAGAGCAATTTACAACTCAAACCATCGAAAAGGAAATATTGTTTTTGATTGATTTGATTTTTGATTTTAATTTACGTAGCATTCTGAAGCAACTGAAGGGATATTCGAGAAAGACCTCATAATTTTGAACCACATTCAAGTGACGAGGATGACACATGAGCTGGGTCCCTTCTCCAAACTCCTACATCACACCAACGGGAGGACTTTGAGCCTCAACAGATTTAACGTGCATAAATCCCTCTACATTATTTGAAGGAAAGTAATTTGTTCATACTTCGTAAGCCATGCGTTTCATAATTAAACATTTAATATTCATGATAAAGTATAATTACCGATAAAAAAAAACTGACAAATATTAGCAGAAGCTCTATCTCTAGACATTATTAAAATATATATTTATAACACAAAATTTCACCACATACATTTAAAAAGTTATTTCTGGAGCAGAGATGGAAAAGTAAACGTTGACGATGTATACTACCAGAAGAACAAAATAAAAAGAAGGCACACACACATTCATTTCTCTTTAATTTAATTTTGTTTTACAGAATTCAAAATAAAACATTCCAGTGGCAGAAAAGTTAGATGCTTCTTTTTTCTGCCTCTAAAAAATCAAACAAACAAAAAACGATATTACTCAAAAAGTCAAAATGATACGACAAAATTTCTAAAAGGACAGCAGGAATATCAATGCTCTAAGAAATTTTTTACCCATTTTGATAAAAATATTTTAAAAATAACCATGGCCTAAATCTTCCTTTTGAAGTTATCACAAAGATAAGAGGAAAATCAAAAAACAAAGATTTTTCATTTTTCCCAATATATTATGTAGACAAAATCGCCTTTCTTATCAGAAGGGGAATAAATAATATGTTCTTGTAATAGGCGTGAATAAAAATAGTTATGCAGATTAACTTATCATGAGTACATAAATCGCTAATAAACTGGCAATGGGTCTTTAATTTTGAAAAGGCGCTATAATTAATTGCTAATATGGTAAAATAATAATAATAATTTTTTATTTCTATGTAGTCACACAATAACTGAACAATCAACAAATATAGAGAGAAAGAAAAAATGTTTTGCTGTAAAATACCCATAAAATGCAAAACAGAGGATGATGTACATTAGGTAGAATTAAACCTTTCCCCGCATTCTCTAGTGCAGCGCAACAAAGTTTGGTGTTCCACGGAACCCTGGGATTTCACGAGGTCTAAATGAAATTATAAATGTGTATACAAAATAGATTTACATTCTCCGAGACACGTGGAGCATATATTAATCTTATAAATGAATAAATTACATTAATATATATTAAAAATTTTAAATAAAAAATACAATACTTTTTTAAATTGCCTTTAGTTGAAGTAACAAAAACATGTTGATGTACAAAAAATATTCTTTTTAGATATATAATCTAAGGGTGGGATAGGGTTCCCTGAAAACCCTTAGTTCTATGGCAGGGATGTCAAACTCGTGGCCCGCAACTTACATTTTTACGACCCGGCCAATATATCGGCACATAATAATAAACAATAAAATAACAAACCAACGCAGAATAAAAGTAAGATAGGTAGAATTCGCTAATTTTTTTAAATAATACTCTTTTTTGTTTGTTTGTTATTAAACAAAACGCGTACATTTGTTTGGAATATATTTATTTTTTAACATTAAAAACATGCAGCCTCAACTTAATATAAACTAGAACTTGCGGCCCTTAATATCATATGAGTTTGACATGCCTGTTCTAAGGGTTCCATGAGTCGAGTTTAAAGATCACTGCTCTGGTGCACAATCCGCAAAAAGAAAACTTGAAACACCCTTAATAACCTTTACAATTGTCATCGTAACTGGATAAAATTGTTAATACAATGTTAATGGCACCAAAAAACTATAAATTACGGTTCTAATTGATTAATATTAACTTAATTTTCATAGCTAATTAACTTCTTGACATATTGATCATTACGATCGAATCCGATCAGTAGCTTCGAAGATGTTAAGGGTAAAATGTTAAATTACTTCAGAGAAAATGTTTCACAATGGATTTTCCTTTTCTTGACAAAGCGTGATAAGTGGGTTGATAACTACAGTTAAGAAACTAATGAGCAACCCCTCGATGCAGAAAAATCGGAAATTCTTTTATGAATATCTCCTGAACAAATGAACCGAATGACATGAAATTTTAGATTTAAGGGCTTTAGAACATGTAGATGTTAAACAAGTAAAAATTTTAAAATGTTTCAATTCACATTTTTTAAAATAGAAAAAATTATCCATCGATCGGTATGAAAAGTCTCTGAATAGTGATGAGTAGAAAATTGTCTATTGTTAAAAGTTTGAGACACGCATAAAACATAAGGAAATCCAGTATTTGCCCATAAGTCAAAAACTTTTCATTGGATTTTTATGAAATTTGAAATTTACTCCAATTTTAAGATGAGAAATTGGGCAGGTGAAAAACTGAGTTCAATAATGAAAAATTCCTTTTTTTAAAAAAATTAAACTATGTTATAATACTTTAACATTATAAACTTAGTTTCTTTTCGGCCATTAACAGTGATAACGTTATTCATCTGCGATGAAAAAAGTAATAAACATCTTCTTCTTCTTCTGTTTTGACTACACAGATTTTACAGCTTCAAAATTGTCCTTTTTCAATCAAGGAAACCATATTTAGTGTTTTATTTTTAACCATAAACATCGAAGTTGCATATTCTTTTTCTATTCAGTTATCAAATACACTTGTTAACCGGGCATATGAATTTATGAATATACACACTAACTATATAGACGAGGAAAAAACAGTCACATGACACTTTAAATTTTGTAATAATACTTTACGAAACACTTTTTAACTTTCGACAAGTAAAGAAAACGCATGCTTGAATTCATACTTCTCAGTGACGTTTGCCTTGTGCATTTAGAAACCACCAAATTGATAAAGAAAAATAGTATTTTTGATCACCCTCTCTGTATCATAAAAAGGTGGAAACGATTTTCCACTTTCTTAACATATTTAATTAATATCTGCTCTATTTGTGTGCATCGTTGAAAAAGTAGCATCTGAATTCAAGATATTAATGTTTCTTTAAAAAATTCAAAAAATTTTCAGATATTTTTTGTTGTTGATAATATTAAGAATTTGCAATAAAATTTTATTAAATTAAAAGCGCTATTAACAGATTACAAGAAAAATACTATACTGAAATTTAAATCGAAAAGTATCGACATTCAATGAGATGTGAGTATTTAAATAATAATAATTTTTACAGCACATGCAAAAAAAGATGTTTTTCTTTCATAGTTTTGCACCCAATGCCATAGAGTAACTTTTACAAAAATTCCAGGTTTTTTTTATGTGTAACATCTTTACTCTCGGTTGCTGGATATTTGTTGGAGTGATTTCGTGAAAAGGACGGAAATGCGTAACAGGAAGTCGGGGAAGCGCGTGCTGTTTGATTTGACCAATCAGCACGCTTGGCGGCGTCTTTTCCGTACCCTCGCTATGAAAAGTTCTGTTTTTTCTCCTTCATTCAAGAGGGTCCCCCCCCCCCGAGCGGTCTAAGCCGTGGGATCTTTGTTTTTGTTTTCTCACTTTAGGGTCAGAGAAGAAGCTAAGTCCTATCTTGTAAAGATATAACCACGTTGGGTTCAACTCTAGTAGTCATATAGCGGCCAGTCTTTTTTATTTTGTTAAATTTAGCATTTCAAAATATTCGAATTCAAAAACTCGGTTTCGTTTTCTTGACTCTAAATCCCCTTCGCACATACCAGCAAGTATTTAATAATACTTCATCCAGGATAAACTTGCGATTCTTACGCTCAATTGTCAAAGTCTCAAGGCTCGTTGTGTATGAAATCTGAGGTTCTGTTAAAAAGTGTAAACTATATTAATAATTAAATAAACTGTTAAGCGTCTGACAAAATTCATTATTCTTAAAAAAATACGATTATGTAATATGGAATTATTCGAATAAATATTTTAGTGTATATCTTTTTCATACTTTGAGGTTAATTCCTGTCCCTGTCAATATATTTTTAATTGTGATTTTAAAAAAAAAAATTAATTACACGCGTAATTTTGATTTTCTCTAATATTTCTAATATTTAAACATTTTCCAAGCTAATTAAATTTTCATGATTTTGTGATTTGCAGAGACGAGTAAATCCAGAGCAGAATATATGCGAGATTTTCGGCAAAAGAAACGTGAGGAAAAAATTAAAAACTGGAAGAGTACAGCCGAAAAAAATTGCACATAATTCAACTCAACCCAGCAGAGATTTTCGGGCACGTGCAACGAACACAATTCTCACACAAACATCAACGGCCTACCCAACTAGTGCTTTACCAAATCTATTTGTCAGTCAGGCAACTTTACGATTGTCCACTCATAGTTTTTTTGAATGATGAACTCAAGCTCGAAATCAATTTAAATCGAAATGTTTTGACAACTAACAGTGGTACTGTTATTGACGCTGTTTTTCAACAGTTATTAAATACTTTGAAATCACAAGTGTTTGGGTCATATTTTAGTTATAATTCTATTGTGTGCGTGTGTTTCCGCTTTTCCTCAAATTGAACAAGAATAATTATTTTTGATAAAAAATTTTGTATTACTCCTTGCGTTAATTAAATAAAATTTTAATAGAGATATAATTATTCGATAGAAAATTATTTCCAATCATACCCGATTCATTTTTTTCAGGATTTAAGTTACTATTGCGTATTTACCACGATAACATGTCAGATGTTACACATCATATGCGACTACTGTAAGGCTCGTTCCTTTTTTTTTTTTAATTGCACATAGAAATCGATCATATAGTGAGGTGTATGCTTTGAAAATAGCAGGATAATAAGGGGATTTCCCCAAACTGTTATTCTCAATTATTGTTCAATTATTTAGATTATCAATATATGTGTATATAATGTATTGCGCTTCATTCTAAGATTCTGTTTAATCATTCAATGATTTAATTAAAAATGACACATTTGAAAAGCCCTTATCATCAAGCTACCTATGGAGAGTAACAGAAATACGGCTCCCTAAAATCGTCGACATCTACCTGAATTTTCACTATACAGCAATGGATTTTTTTATATCACTTGTCCTATATTATTGGTTACAGAATTATCAAAGAAAAATACTGACATTTTTTGCACATGCGGAATAAAAAGAATTATTTTTCTTAAATGTTCCTATTTTATTGACTATTCAACTTTTATTTCATATTTTTAATATAATATTTGTAATACACGTTGAAGTTTCTGTAAGTTCCATGTATTTGAGTAAATATTATAAGTAACAAAACATTTGAAATTTTTTTAGATTTTTAAGAGACGTTTTTAAAAGTTAAAGAATCGTAACTTCATGAATACAAGTGCCGTTTCAATGAAAATTCAGACACATAGAAATTAGTAAGTTAAATATTTTAAGAAAATGTCCAGTATTTCTTAATTTTTATATAAAAAAAGTACTTTTTTATCAAAAATATTTTTTTTCTTTTTCAGCTTGTTAATGAACCTCTTTATTCACAAGTCACTAACACTTCACTAAAACATATAAATTTAAACATGTTTTTTATATACTCAAAGCTACAAACATTCCATCAAGTATTTTTTTAAAAATTCGAAGAGATGTCTAAAAATTCAAAGGGTCCACGGACTTAGGTTGTAGTGCATATTAAAAAGTTACTATTCTATCTTATCAATTAAAAAAAAACTCAATGTAGTTACAAACAATGAACAGATTTTGTGTTTGCTTAAAATGTTAAGGTATCTGCCTACGTTTTTGAATCAATGCTTGACTGAAATTCAAAAAAATAAATAAATTTTCATCTTTGCCATTTTTTGCAGGGGAAAAATCGAACAACCAGGGGGGGGGGGGAATATAGTAAGATAGAGAACAAAGAAGGTCTATGCTATAACAGTGATGAATTTTAAACATCTGATAATAAGTAGTAAAAACCTGATAAGAACAATAAAAACCGGATACTTGAAAAATTTATTACTGTATTTTTCATTTTTTGTATATGTGTTATTTAAAGTATGATAAAGGCAATGAACTAAGGATTTAGCTCTAACATCAATAATTTTTTTAACAGTTTATTGTTACGAATACCATACGTTTTATAAAATGCTCAATAAGAAAATGTGCAATGAGCCCTAACTTTTTCGCAATTGAAAATATATTTTAGACTTTTTTAACTGTGTTAAATATGTTTTGTAAAAAATCATTTAAATATTGAATTCCAAGTAGTGTTTTGAAATTTCACTATAATTTTCAGTACATTTTACCTAAAATACCTCATTTCAATGAATTGAAATTGTCATAGAATTTCCTGATAGGTGTTTTCCATTAATTTGAAATCACAAACACCAACAAAATACTAACCCCATGGCACTTTAGAAAACTTGTCTCCAAACGTAGGCAGTTATATTTTAGACTTTAGTTCATTGCCTTTTTAACTGTGTTAAATATGTTTTGTAAAAAAATCATTTAAATATTGAATTCCAAGTAGTGTTTTGAATTTCACTATAATTTTCAGTACATTTTACCTAAATACCTCATTTCAATGAATTGAAATTGTCATAGAATTTCCTGATAGGTGTTTTCCATTAATTGAAATCACAAACACCAACAAAATACTAATCCCATGGCACTTTAGAAAACTTGTCTCCAAACGTAGGCAGTTATATTTTAGACTTTAGTTCATGGCCTTTTTAACTGTGTTAAATATGTTTTGTAAAAAAATCATTTAAATATTGAATTCCAAGTAGTGTTTTGAATTTCACTATAATTTTCAGTACATTTTACCTAAAATACCTCATTTCAATGAATTGAAATTGTCATAGAATTTCCTGATAGGTGTTTTCCATTAATTGAAATCACAAACACCACAAAATACTAATCCCATGGCACTTTAGAAAAACTTGTCTCCAAACGTAGGCCTTAAATGAATCAGGTTTCAATAGAAAACATTAAATTATAAATAATGTGTATAAGATTCGAATGTGGGTACATTGGATTTATATCAAGGTATTCACCTATCCAAGGTCGTAAATACGATTTCTGATAGAAATTTCAAATGTTTTTTTGATAAATTACAAATACATTTAAAGTTTCATTTTTAGTAAGCATGGAAACAGTTATTTATTTCAAACATTTGCATACCTGAATATTCTTATATGAAAATAATATACGGCAGCAATTACAACCGGGTTATAGTTTTTAAGTATAATTTTAAAACCTTTAACTAATTTCTTAATTCAATCGAATTATCAAAAAGCATTTGTCATCAAACATTAAAAAAAAACACGTTTTAACAACAACAAAAAAGGACGGTACATCAAACTAATCATACTCATGCGAAAACACACAAAAAATAATGGAAATTAAAAACGACGCGACATAAGGGATAAGCATATCATGCAAAAAACTTGCTTTAACGTATTCAAAGCAAAACCAAGTAACGAAGTAAATGCAACATATGGTTTGAAAATATACGTATTTTAGTTTTTATGTCTACATATATTATGAAAAACGAAACTTTCAAATTTTGTGCATTCTGGGATATTCACACAATCATGAACAGTCTTTTCTAACATGTAAGGGTAAGCACCAGACGCAAAATGAAAAATTTTCAAGGCCATTATTATTTGCTTCATATATCTTAAAATAAATTAAACATGTAGAGGATAAAGAGACCGTAATAACTCAAACTGCATAATGAGGGGAAAAACTAGATAAAACTAAAGATAAAACAACAGTATCGAAGTGCTTAGAGTGCGGATACTTTTCAAATTAAATATTTGGTTGAAATGTTTATAAGAACACTGTTAACTATATTTTCTTTTTTTAATGGGAAATTACGAACCATTACTCTCATACAATAATATCATTTAATTAGCATTTGACTGTTAACATAAATGAAGTTTTCGGTTTTTCAATGTAATTTTTAATACCCAGTTTCCTCCCCAGAGAGAGACACCTTTCTTACAATGCAAAATTGTACTAGGAATTTAAATTTGACGAGAGCACTCAAGCCACACAGACATTCCATGGATCTTTAACATGTCGCATAATCATACAACATGGACGCTGTCTATTTTCTGCATCATGAAAATCTACCAACTTGGGCTGGGTTGAACCCCAAACTTGGTCGTACAAGGCCGGCACCTAACCATCTACGCAACCCAGCTGACAAAGTAACGAAATTTTACAGTATTTTAATGTTCAGTGGAAATTAAAATATGATATATATGTGTATATGTTCTAAACATATTAATAAACTTGAGATAGTAAAAAATTAATAGGAAATGGAATAATCACGATTATAACCCACATGAGCGCTCATTGAATTATTAATGCTCGATAAAGGCAAATGCACATTAAAAACAATTCAAAATCAACTTATAAATGAATATTAGACTGAATTAAATAGAAAATGGGATTATTCTAATCAATAACTAATTTAAAATTTATATTAAATAAAACTGAATGACATTTGTAGTCTAATTTTCAAACCGTTAAAAAATAGGAGTTATTTCATAAGCATTTGTCATGCTGCATCAATGTCATAGTTTTTCGACATCTGCCATTTATTTTTAAAATGTAATTCCAAGTAAGACAAATATCATTCTATTTAACAAATTGCTATTTCTTCATGGATATTTTTCTACTGTTCTATTTAAAAGATTTCAAAATGTTGAACAATAACATAAATATTATGTTTACTTTCACTGCAATCTCAAAAAGTATAAATAACATCTTTCCAAACTAATGAAACTATAAGTCAGAATGAGTTCTTTTCAGCTTTGTTTCATTGTAGTCATTATTTTCGCAGCATTATGATACTTCTCATAAAAGTTAGAACATGTAAGTAAGAGTATTCCTCAAAAGCCTATTTAAAATGGCCATCACAAATATAGAGATATATTTTATAAAAAGATATAAGTAAGTAGTATAAAAATATTATACTATTTAATTTCAAATTTGGAGGAGAGAAGTATGGCGATTAAAACAAAATATGAAACCAATGAACAGTTAACAACTTTAAAAGAAAAGGAAAGAGAAAGAATATTTTTCAAATAAAAAAAAGATTAAAGTCATTCTGAAAAGGAATTTAAAATCCCAAGAGGTTTGCTTGGTAGTTTGTTTCATAACATAATATTTAATGTCTCAAAGGAGAGAAGAATCATGACTCAAAATTTTAATATAACTTCTCTCAAAAGTAGAAAAAAGTAAGGCCTATTTTCAAAGCTAAGGCAAAATAACCATTGCTCCAAGACACCAAATAAGCCAATAAAAGCTTGAAAATAATTCTAACAAAATATTAATCAGCAATAAATATGAGTAATTATTTTCATCAACGAGGTGAACACACTAATATCCGCATTCCCCTTCACTGCTAAATAAGGGAATGGAAAAGGATAGGAAAGGGAGGACACAATTTTTCATTCAACGCATGCAATTGGAACAGTAGTTCTTACAAAATTGTTCTAGGTTGCACACGATTAGATGAGAAAATGCACACTCTTTTAGATTAGAAATGCCATACTTGTACAGGACTACCATCAGTCTCAGCAATCCAGATGCATCCTTTTGAAGCGGGGTGCATTCTAAGCAAGGCAATGCGAGACTACTTTGGGAAATCTGTAATCCACCCATTGAATGGGATTTCAGTGTCTCACAACTGTGATAACTGCAGAGAAAGTACAAGTTACACACACGGAAGCGAGTTACTAGTACAACAAACAGAATTTTTCTTACCACACTACCTTCTTTAATCTTAAGATAACAGCGCATCAATCACAAAGCAAACATTACAATTAAATAATTTTACTTACATTATACACGCAGAGAGTTCCAGGAATCATTTGAAATGGCAATGGACTTTAATTTGTTATGTTTTATGTTTTGGCTTAGGCATATTTTAGTCTGCATTTTGGCACTGATTCCAGCATTCATTATTTCGGAATTTAAAAAAAGAAATTTAGTGTCAGAAATCTATAAATCTAAATGAAATTCTAGTTAAAATGAATCAAGAGCTGATCATCAATTTCATCCTACACCATCGTTTGGAAGAAGAATAAATAATAGTGATAGTAGAGAGGGGAGAGATGGATTGTACTTACTATGCTATAAGTTTGCATAGACTATTAATATTAGATGTGTGCAAACTACTTTTCAGAGTTCAGCTTCCAAATTTTAAAAATACCAAAAAGATAATAAAATTTAATATCTATTTTTTTTTTTTTTCAATTCCTTGACACTAGACTTAGATTAGTATGGAATCGACGACAAACTTTAAAAGAAAAAAACATATAATTGGGGGGAAAATCTTCAAATAAGAACGAATTCAAAAAAGTATTCTCAGGAAATCGCTGGTTTTTATCTTTGATACTCATATCAGCTAAATATTTATCATGATGACTCATACTGCTTAAAAAATATTCATCAAGAATACAGATTCAAGGAAACTCACCATGTAAAATATATCAGAAACAATCAAAGGTGAGCATTTCATTTAAGGTCAAAGCAATAAAAATTGAAAGAAATGCAAGAGTAAAATAGATTCGATAAGTATTCAAAGAGTGATTTTTAAACCAGAGTCTGTTCGACAATTTTTGTAAGCTATGAAGTTGATAATGGTGTATATAATGCTCCCAGAATAAGGCATCAAAAATATGGATACATTTTAAAAAATGACGTTAAGGCAAGCAACATAAAGGTAATTAAAATTTATGATTTCCATGATACATGTCCGATATTTGTAAAAAAAAATCGGACAGAAACGCTAGTTACTTTAATTTTTAAATTTTGATGAATGACATAAAAGTTAAAGAGATTGAACATTGAACCATCATCCAAAGTTTTCGACCAGACACTTCAGAAACCCATAAGAAATAATAATTCAATAGAAAGGAAAATATGAAGAATATTTTCATTACACAGAAAAAGTGATGCACGAACTTAACTTCAGAAAGAATCAAATAAATCCGTGCAACTTATTCAGAAAGAAGATCATAAAGAGTAAGGTTATGCTTTAAATTAGTGTTTGCAAGACCCACAAATGAATTTTTTGATTCAATATTCAACACGGGGGAAAAAAAGAATACTTTTTATAAACGTCAGATGGATAAGTGAGATAATATTTTATGCCAACAAATAACCACTGGACATTTAATTTCAAGCAAAAGTTTGCTTTTATTTTAATCGTATACTTCACTTCGGAAAGTACAAGAACTGAGAGATTTTATTGCTCTCGACTAAGGAGCAAGTATTGTTCTCTTCTAGCAGCAATATAAAAGAACAAGAGATACCTAAATCTGTAATTTCAGCAAATTTACTAGCAATTTCACAACTAACAGAACTTTTTTAAACAAGATATCAATCATTGGCATGGCCAAGTAATTTTAGCGCGTTTTTCACATGTTGTATTTTACAATAATGCAACTAATGAACTTTTTACTGACAGAAAGTACAAGTAGTACTGTACCACTCCTCTAAATGTACTACTATTGAGCTGAAAAGAAATAATGACACAAATCTTTATCAGCACTATAAAGAAGCAAAGCTAGCGAAATTCAGGAAAATTTGTAGGAAAATTCGGGAAAACTATGGGAAAATTTAAATAGGATTCGGCTCATCTAGGGCACAAATGCGACAAAATGCCGAAAATCCGAGGCCAATTGGTTGCTTATTGGCTGAGAAAAAGATACGACAAAATATGGAACGAAGACGAAATTTGCGTCCTAATAGCGCTTTTGTTCCACAGCGTGAAAAACGCGCTAAAAATTACAGAAGAGAAGGGTTATTTAGCATTTGTATTCTATACTGAAAACTACTATTTTTCATCTGTAGTTCTGTCATCGTAGGAAAAACCTGAGTCATGAAAACCACTATTTATGTATGCTTCATTTAAAAAGAAAGACCAACAAAGAAGAGATACAAAAGTAAGAGTAGTAACAGAAATCACGATCAAAGAAAAAAAGATACTTGCTACGAGTTCAAAACGAAATACAATTAATTCTAAAAATAAGCGGGGAAGGAAAAAGCTTCTTGCACACACCTAACAGTCAAAACACTTCGGGATAAAATTTTAAAGATGTTACACATTTTGAAAGCTGGTGGAGTAAAATGGACTCTGACAATGAGTAAGTTCAAAACAATCATTAAATTAAGAGCTGAATTAAATAAATTTATTTTGAAACTGTAAACCACGTTAAATATTGTTTTATTATAAAAACTTTCTTTTTTTAGAGTTTAAATTTTATTTTTTCTGCACAACAAATAATTTTAAAGTACATTTAGATATACAATAGAATACTACTGAATAAACTGTAGATATTTTCGAAATTTTAATAAGACGCATGTCATTTGATATATGAAGTATTTTTTCATTTAACCGATTAATTATCCCCTTTAATCGTCATTGTGCAATTGTTGCACAAGATAAACAGTTATCAAAGAAGATTTAATTATTTGAAAACAAAAGTTTATTGAGAAAAATAAGATGATGATTGAAAAAGTATAGAGTTAACTGATCTTTGATTATTTAAGAATCAATATTCAAAATTAATTAACACAAATTCTTTCAATGATGCAATTAGAAATAAAATTTTTGTGAATTTGTGATTTAATGCACATAGAGAGGTAAAATGATATTAACCAAATGCTCAAAAATTAGTATTTGTTACCAAGAAATTTAAATTAGCATTTCTTAAATGATAAAAAAGAAAGCAGAAAATCCTAAGTAAAGACATTTAACACAAACAGAAAAACAAATAATAATAATAATAAATAATAGAAAAATATGAAAGAAAATGCATTAGAATAGAAACTAGTATAGAGTTAACATAAAAATAGTTCATGCATAAAGAATTATTCAAATTTCATATAGAAACACTAATATTCACACAGTTAAATCAACAAAATATTTAACAACATTAGAGGCTTTTTTTCTGAGTACTAATCTAAGAAAAAATTTATTAATAGAAGGTTAAAATTCTTCAATTTTAATTCCGGTGTTTTTTTTTCCATATATTATGTAGTAAACACACACACACTACCAATATTTTCCCTAGACACATTATTAACGCTTTTTACACTCGGCTTGAAACGTAATTAAAAGGTGTAAAACACTGGAAAGAAAAATGTGTACCTAACAATCCCATTTTTAGACTGAGTTTTAAAAAAAGTGAAAAGTGTCTGTAAACTAATACCACACACTAGTATCTAGTAAATTTCTCATAAGTCGGACATAATATCTGGAACAATTCATTTTTTGCGTTCTCCAGTAGCTCTAAAAATAATTATTATTTTAAATG
>BMAO01022987.1:0-26487 GCA_019973975.1 Trichonephila clavata | reverse complement strand
GCTGTTACGGACCATTGCGTCATCCCTTCTCACCTCACCCCTCTTGTACGGAGAAATGGAACAACCCCCCTTTTTGTGTACTTTGTTTTTTGTTTCTTCTCTCTGTGTAGTTGTTGTTCGTTCGAGTTTGAATAAAGGTGTCGCAATGCATTGGTAAAAATTCGTTGAATCGTTATTTCGTATTAAAAATTATTTCTGAGCCTTCGACGTATGTGCAAAGTTTGTACATAAAAAATGATCCGCCTTGCGGAGTATTATTAAATCGCCAGAACCTGTGGATTTAGAAGATATTTAAGAAATATTTTCGTTGGTTTCACTGCTTTGAATGCGTCATGGCGAAAGGCGTTAAAATTCTCGAAAGGAAGTTCTCCGACATCGAAAAACAGTTGAGTGGATTTATCGCATTTGTGGACACTTTCGTTGAAGATGACAAAGAAGTGTTATCTTTCAAATTAAGTCAATTTGATAGACTTAATGCAAAATATGAATCAGTTAAAGAAGAAATTTTCACTTTTATCAGATATAGAATTTAAAATTTCGATGGAAAAATTACCACTGCAATGAACACATTGAGAAACTCGAGGTAAGACTTAAATCTTGAATTTAAAATATAGTAAAAATAATAATGAAACTGGTTCAAATGCTGTGTCTAATGTTATCAAACCGTGCTTTAGATTACCAGAATTATCGCTTCCACAGTTTAATGGGGACATAGAAACATGGTTTATTTTTAAAGAGCAATTCAAAGAAATAATTGAAAATTGTGGTTTAAATGATAAACAAAAATTGCAATATTTACAATCGTGTTTAATAGGAATTGCAAAACATGTCCAAACTGTGGATGACACATATGATTCGTTGTTTCTGGCTCTAGAGCAGAGGTTTGAAAACAAAAGACTAATAATAAACAAACATATAAATGCTTTGTTGATGTTGAAATATGAAAAATTTAGAGGTGATTCAAATGTTGAGTTAAGAAATTTGGTTGATACTTGTACTAAACATTTGAGAGCATTAAAATTGCTAAAAATTGAGCATAATACATTTTCAGAATTGTTGTTGATACAATTAGTTATGCAGGTTTTGGATACTGAGACAAAGCGTCTTTTCGAAATGACCTTGGAGAGTACAGACATTCCTAAGTGGGATGATTTTTTGGCTTTTTGAATAAACGTTGTTTATTTTTAGAAAACCTGCCATCCGCAGGAACAAAAGATAAACAAAATTTTAAAGACTCTCCACGTCACAAAAGCTTCATATTGCATACAGATGCAAATGTTGACAAAAAATGTAAGCTTTGTTCTTTGAACCATGACCTGTATAACTGTGATAAATTTAAAAATATGCCTGTTAGAGAGAGGTATAATATTGTTAAATCTTTGAATTTATGTTTAAAATGCTTGAAACCAAACCATAAGGTATCACAATGTAGATCTAAGCATATTTGTTTTTGCAAAAAGAACCACAATCAGTTGTTACATTTTGTTAATGTAAAAAATCAGGAGATGCAAAACTTTGAGTCATCCCAACCAGACACCAGGCGCCAAGATGACGTCATCGAACCAATTTGTTTTCAAAATTCTAGTATAAAAAATAATCAAAATAAAACTGATAGGAATTCTTTTAATTTTCCGAGTGCTCAAAACAACATTGTTCAAGGTCAGGTTTCGGGAGTGAACATGAGTGTTTCCGCTTCCCAGAAACATAAAAATGATATTATTTTATCGACTTGTATAATTTATGTTGAAAATTCTGTTGGGGAAAAAGTTCCTTTACGCGTCCTCGCAGACAGCGGGTCGCAAGTTTCTCTATTGAGGTCGAGCACGGCAGATTTCTTGAATTTGCGTAAATTAAAAACTGATATGTCGGTCTCTGGTTTGGGTGGTTCGAATGTTAATATAAAATCAAAAATCAAAGGAGTAATTTCAAATGGTTCTGGATCATATAAACGTGTTGTGGATTTTCATGTTGTACCCAAAATTACTAATATGATACCTGTTAATTCCTTTGATATTTCACATATTGTGTTTCCAAGCAATGTACATCTAGCAGACCCCACTTTTAATACTAGTAATTCTATCGATGCCTTATTATCAGCAGATATTTTCTTTGATATTTTGAAAGATGGTAAATACAAATTAGATAATGGTAATTTGATCTTACAAAATACTGAATTTGGCTATATAATTAGTGGTAACACCTCGAGGTTCTCAAGTGGCTCATTGCATTGTGGTTTAATCACAAAAGACTTTGAAACTTTAAATGATACTTTAAAATCATTCTGGGAAATAGAAGAAATTGTACCCACCAAATTTGTTAGTGATGAACTTAAGAAATGCGATGAACATTTTTTGAAAACTATGGCGAGGGACACTAACGGACGTTTTTGCGTCGAGATGCCCATGAAAGACAATGACATTGAACTGGGGCAGTCAAAGTCTACTGCTATTCGCAGATTGGAATTGTTGAAAGACGTGCCCACGGAAAACAAGGAGTTCCTCTTCAATGAAAATGATGAGTTAGTAAAGACCTTGGGATTGTCGTGGAGACCTAGAGAGGACACCTTCATGTATCAGATGAATTTGCAAGAGGTTCCAGTGACTATTACTAAAAGAACCGTCTTGTCATTTATCTCCAAATTGTACGATCCCCTAGGACTGCTTCAACCGATAATCATAAAGGCCAAAATGATGATTCAAAAAATTTGGCTATTAAAAATTGACTGGGATCAAAACTTGCCTCGTCAAGAAATTGAAAACTTCCAGAGATACGTGGCCGAGCTGCATCAATTGAAAGATTTGAAAATACCTCGGTGCATTTTACTGAAAGATTCTGTTGCAGTTCAACTTATTGGATTTGCAGATGCATCAGCCCAAGCTTATGGTGCATGCCTATACGTAAAATCTGAGAATGCCAATGAAACTCAGATAAGATTACTCTGCAGCAAAACTCGCGTCGCCCCACTCAAGACTTTGTCAATACCTAGGCTCGAACTGCTTGCTGCGACATGTTGTCGAAATTGACCTCAAAGATTATTAAAATTATTGATTTAGAATTTGATGAAGTTCATCTTTTTTCGGACTCGAAAGTTGTTTTGGACTGGATCCAAATGCAACCACACCTTCTAAAAGTCTTTGTGGCAAACCGAGTTTCTTTAATTCAAGAATTGACTGAAACCTTTTCCTGGCACCATGTAAAAACCAAGGAGAACCCAGCTGATTTGATTTCAAGAGGTGCAAACTAAGTTGCAGCTTCAAGACGAACTTTGGTGGACAGGTCCTTCCTTTTTGAAGGACAAAACTTTGAACTCAGACTCTGTCGTTTCGCAGAAAGACGACAACTTTTTCGAAGAACTTAAAAACCCTAATATTGTATACTCATTCATCACTCATGCAGGTCCATCTGTATTCCTTGATAATTGTTTAAATATTACAAATAGTTTTACTAAACTTGTTCGGATTGTGAGTTATATTTTCAGGTTCTATTTCAATTGTAAGTATCCTGCTTCTAAACAGTCTGGTGTTTTCACAAATCAAGAACTGGAAAGAGCTACAGCTGCTTTAATTAAACCAGTACAAAAGGAGAGTTTTTTTGAAGAAATTAAATGTTTGGCTGCAGGTAAGGAAATTCCTACGACAAGCAAGTTAAAATTTTTAAATGTTTTCTTGGATGGAAAAGGTCTTCTCAGAGTTGGGGGAAGATTGGTAAATTCCAATATGTCATTTAGCTGTAAATTTCCAATTGTTCTACCTCATACTCATAAATTTTCCAAATTAATTATGTTGTACTATCACATAAAAAACTTGCATGTTGGCCCTCAGGCACTTTTATCCTTTGTTCGGCAGAAATTCTGGATTCTAAATGGCAGATCTCTAGCTCGTAAAATTACTCACGAATGTGTTACTTGCTTCAAATTAAACCTAAACTTTGCGAGCAATTGATGGGTTCACTTCCAAGTGAACGTGTAAACCAGGGTTTTGTCTTTAATTGCTGTGGGATCGACTTTCTAGGGCCCTTCTGTATTAAATATAAGGGGCAACGAAAGGGTGTTTATCATAAAATATATGTAACCATTTTTGTTTGTTTTGTTACCCGAGCCACTCATTTTGAAATTATTACGGATTTAACGACTGGCGCCTTTATAGCCACGTTAAAAAGGTTCTTTGCTCGACGTGGAATTAGCAAAACACTTTTCACAGACAATGCTAAAACGTTTGTTGGGGCTCAACGAGAGCTAAAAAGCTTGTACCAGATGGTATGTAACCCAAATGAAGAGTTGGCAACATATTATGCATCAGAGAATATTAATTGTAATTTTTCTCCTCCCAAAGCACCTAACTTTGGAGGGCTCTGGGAGGTGGGAGTCAAATCCTTTAAATATCATTTTAAAAGAGTTGTTGGAGATGCCAAGCTAACATTTGAGGAATTTAGTACTGTCATGAATCAAGTAGAGGCAATTTTAAACTCGCGCCCTATCTGTCCATTGTCTAATGACCCGGATGACTGTGAAGTCCTCACACCTGGTCATTTCTTAATTGGAAGACCTTTAAATGCTATTCCTGAGCCTAGTTTGATTGATTTAGAGATAAATAGATTGGATAAGTGGCAAAGGTTGACAAAAATGGTACAAATTATTTGGGTCAAATGGCATCGAGATTATCTTTCTAACCTACAGCAAAGAACAAAATGGTTAGTTAAACAAAACAATGTTAATGTAGGAACACTAGTGTTATTAAAAGAAGATAATATGCCTACGTGCAAATGGTGCTTAGGCAGAATCACGGAAGTCATACCTGGTTCAGATGGCCTGGTACGTGTAGTGAAAGTAAAAATAAAAGATAAAATTTTGAAAAGGTCTATCAATAGCATCGCAATTCTGCCTGTAGCAAATTTAATACCCTCTGTATAATTGTATATTTTTCTTGCTTATTATTTTTGATATTTGTTGTATTTGTATTTGTTATTTTGATATTTGTGCATATTTTGAATTATTTAGCTTTGTATATTGTAAAAAATTGTGTTTATTGATAATTTGTAACAGTCCACTTCTATATTGATGTATGGTTGAAATTTGTTATTTCAACGTGGGGTGGGATGTTACGGACCATTGCGTCATCCCTTCTCACCTCACCCCTCTTGTACGGAGAAATGGAACAACCCCCCTTTTTGTGTACTTTGTTTTTTGTTTCTTCTCTCTGTGTAGTTGTTGTTCGTTCGAGTTTGAATAAAGGTGTTTGAATAAAGGTGTCGTAATGCATTGGTAAAAATTCGTTGAATCGTTACTTCGTATTTAAAAATTATTTCTGAGCCTTCGACGTATGTGCAAAGTTTGTACACCAGCCATAAGAGATGAAGTGCAGCACCGTCCATTTTTTTTGGCCACACTTTCCTGTTTGATTAAGATTCCTATCGATGTTTTCTGCTTCCCATCCAAGTTTGTAAATGCAGGGACACACACGAAAAAATATCAGTATTAAAACTTAGGTAATTCAGAAGTGCATGAGATGTTTCATAAATAAGATTCATCCAACAGTTTTAATTTGAATCAACTAGAGCACAACAGAAAGAATTAAATTTATATTTTGATGCATAATGAATATTCAAAACTATGAATAAAAAGTATATGTGTGTGCTTCCCCAAAATAAGACATAATAGAAAAGCAAGCACTAGCACGACTTTTCGATATTCTCACAATATAAATCCTCGCCTCAAAATAAGCTCTGACTAAAAGTGTCAGCTAAATGTGTGACGTGTGACAGACATTTCCAAATGATCAATCGAAGTTCAGATACAATATTTGAGCTCATTTGATAGCAAAAGGACTTGGCTGCGATTGATTAGAATATTTGGCATTCGATACATCATACGTTGTAACGAATGACTGGCACCTGATTAAATAATAAAATTAAAGGGAATAATATATATATATATATATATATATATATATATAGTAAAAGCTATTCGTACACAAAAGTTGTATACCACCTATTTCTTCTCTCAAAATTTTATTTTAAATTTTATTGGCTGCTTTGGAATTAATATATATTACCATAAATATTATACATGTTACATATAAAGATACACAAAAAATATATTAAGAGTAATTGCAATTTTTTAATTGTTGTGGTCAAGAAGTCATATAATTTTTTATGTCGTACTTTTTAATGTGAATCAAGCAGATAGAAATAGATTTTAGATTAATTTTTTTATATATTTTATTTTAAAGTTTTTTTCGTTTTGAAATTTATTTCAGATGAACTTTTTTTAAAAAATTTGTAACTTATTCACTTGTTGCGTATTGTAGTTTTAAAAGAAATCGATATTCACATTCGTTTTAAAATAAATGAATTGCACATAAAGAGAGAATAGCTTACATTTACCGCTAATCTGCGTGAAATATTGCGACTATATTCCAAACACTTGATTTCCCTTAATCGGTGGTAGTTGAAGCAAGCCGTCTCTCAATAGAGCACTTTGAGTCTTCCAAAGAGTTAGTTTTCTTCATTTTTCGATTGACGACATCTTGACTCAATCATTGTCAACATTTGATAAGACATTGTCCAAATTTCATCACTTTCATTTACTGCAATATAAATCCAGTGAGAGGGGAGTAGCCAGTTGTTCATCCATCTTCTTTAACTGGCAGTATAAATGTACTATGAAGTGTTTCTCCACTGATAAGTACTACAGCAATACGGGAGAGAGCACAAATTTTCATGCAATTCTGATTATTTACGTACAATTGAATCGCAGTATTCCCAAATGGTTACCCTCCGAAATACTCACCACGCTCACTGATGTTTAACTTCGGTGATCGGTCGAGAAACGGTGCCAACAGAATGTCGTTTTATGACAGAGAATTTTACCTTAGAAATAGCCTTTATATAAATCAGTAAGGATCGGATCAGCATAAATCACTCACAAGAAAAGGACTAGAACTGTTACTGAAAGCCACTTTATGACCGTGAAGGATATTGTTGCAGAAGTTGAAGACAGAAAATCCGGTGTTTCCAGGATAATCAGCAAAACAAAGTTGAGACACTTTCTCCAGAATGGAAGAGTAAATATGGATGTAAACGTAGGACAACATCTGGAACAGATAAATTTGTCATATGAAATAGTAAAATGCATCATTGCAAAACAAGTGCAGATCTTCAGAAATAATTATTGTCTGTTGGCGCAAATGGTGATTCATCAAAGTACGACGAAGGATTATTGCAAGGAGACTAACAAGAGCATCAATCCAAAAACAGTTATCTCCACTTGCAGTGAAGAGGAAGCGTTTATATTATACTTGTAAATTTAAACTCTGGACTGCAAAAGACTGGAATAAGTTTGAATTAAGTGATGAAACTCTATTTTGTGAAAGGATTGCAATGAACATTTATTTATCGGAGAGCTGGAGAACCTAACAGGGAACGATATCTCAATTAAAAAAGTTAGGCACTCTCAAAAGCAAATGCTTCGGGGCTAATTTACACCTGGAGGGTCTAGAAGCTCAAAACCAATAAAAGAAATGATAAACTCAAAAAAAAAAATGTATAAAAAGTACATTTCAATACTAAAAGACAAAATTGTGCCCTTTCTATGCAAACGTTCGCAGACGGTTTTAATGTATTTCAATAAGACCTTGCTCCTTGTCGTAATTGAAGTTAATAAAAAATATTTAAGAAAAGAAATTAATAGTTTTGGATTTTGGCCAGGTAATTCTCCAAATGTAAATATCATCGAAAATTTGTAAAGCATTGTTGAGAGACGTATAAATAAGAAAGACTGCTCACAACCAAAAGAAGAAACAAGAATGTCATAAAAACTTGGTTTCATGATGACAAGGTCAAAAATTTGTATTTCAAATCAGTGGAAGCCATGCTAAAATGTTTACACAATATCATTGAAGACAGAAGACATATTTTCTACCAAATTGTTATTCCATACATGTCAGTGAACTCATGGTAATTAAACTACATATGTGAAAATATTTGTGTTTTCCTCAATTATAATTTGCTCAAAATACTGTATATAATATCAGAGGAGAATTCTTTAAGGTAAAGTTAACTAGAATTCATTTTTTTTTCATATTAAATGCATTCATTTGGGAGCCGTGAATCGAAAAGGAATCCGATCATCCAAGCAAGCACCTTTTACTCCCCTTCTCTCCCAGAAAATTCAAATAATTGAGCATATCTTAATCAACTCTTTGTTTGTATTCTTTTTACTCTTTGTTAAAGAATATTTCTTTAATTTGTACAACCAATCAATTTTTAAAAAAGAAATTGCAAAGTTTTTTTATCTTGCTTATCAAAATTAGATAAATTTATTTCATTTATCCTTAGTCTTGCATTTGAAAGACTATTAAAAATCGATTGTGTTCAATTTAAACTCATCTTTTTTTCAATGGTAAAATAGTGTAGTCCTATTTAAAAGTGTGTCATCATATACTGATAACATATGGCTCCAATATTAACAAATATCAATAATGTTTTAATATTAAATTATTTTTCTAATAAAAAATTAAATAATATTAACGTATTACATTTCTTTTCCATAATTTCAGATTTCTTAAAATAAAAATATTTTTTTAAAAAAATGATAATATAATTTTACTGATAACAAATTTATTTATATATTACTATTGTGATGTCGTTTTGTGTTGGGTATGATGTTGTAGAGGTTTCATGCAACAGACTTCGTCTTGAGGACAGCACTTTTATTTACAGTAAACACATAAAAAGAAATATTAAACGCAAATTGTAACTACCCACGCGGGAAATTTCTCTAATCTGGCCACCGCCCTAACGCGCCGGTGCCGAGAAGCTATCTATTTCAAAAACAAACAACACATTCTTACGGTAGGGGGACACAGTGCACCTCCTGGTGAGGGGAGGAAACACTACACCCCCCCACACAAGATTGAAGTGTCACACATGATACTCAATCTGATAATAAAATAAATGAGCATGAAATAATATACATTAATATCATACACTAAGATATAAGTAACTAGCATTATCTCTCACACATAAAGAAAAAATATAAAAATATATGTATACATAACTAAATTAAGAATAGCATTTTGTTATCCATAATTATACCATAATAATCAAGAAAATTGAAATTTAAGAAATACACAAAATAAACAACAGTTAGTTAAAAAATATTTGAAATCAAATTCTAAAAAAAAAAAAAAAACATTAGCATATTTTTTTTAAAAATGTAAATAGATACACAAATAATATAACGAAATATATAAAATGAGATTCAGAAAATATTGTTCACTAAATCTAAAATGTTCCTTTTAAAATTGAAAGGCACACTTGTTACACTAATCGTGAGAGTGCATCAGCATGAGGCATTTTCACACCAGGACAATGTTTGATTGTCACATTGAACTTTTGTAGAGCAAAAGCCCATCTTTGTAGCCTCGCAGATTGTGGTGCACTCTTTGTCAAGTAAGGTAAAGGGTTATGATCAGTATAAAATTCAATTTCAGTCCCAAATACCCATACTTCGAACTTTTTTAAGCTCCACACAATAGCAAATGCTTCTCGTTCAATAGTTGACCATGACTGTTGTGTCTTGCTCAATTTTTGACTGGCATAAGCAATTGGGTAACACTTATCACCACATTTTTGTGACAGGCAAGCAGCTATGCCAATTTGCGATGCATCCGAATGAATGGTATACGGTTTATCAGGCACTGGAGAGTATAGAGAAGGTGCTTCCGCTAAAGCCTTTTTCAGAAGATGAAATGAGAAGTCATGTTTCTCAGTCCATGGGATGGAATCAGGTACTCTCTTTTTGGTGAGTTCTGTCAATGGAAACACAAGTTCAGAATATCTGGGTATATACTCACGATAGTAATTGCACAGTCCAAGCACACTACGAAGCTCCTTCTTCGTTTTAGGCGCTGGTAAATTGTTGATAACTGCAGTCTTTTCAGGATCTGGTTCGTGCTTACCCGAACCGATGATATGTCCCAAATATTTTATTTGAGTTTTTCCAAAGCCACACTTTTTAAGGTTCACAGTGAAATTTAACTCTGAAAGTTTCGTTAAAATAGTATCCAAATGAAGAAGATGTTCTTCCCAATTTTTAGAGAAGATTGCGATGTCATCGATGTAAGCACGTGAAAATTCTCTATAACATGATAATGCTTTGTTCATTTCACGCTGAAATGTAGCAGAGGCATTTTTCAAACCAAAACTCATCACCTTGAAGCGGTACTGTTGACGATGAGTCTTCAAAGAGATGTAAGATTTTTGCTGTCTTCCGCCATGGGTATAGCCCAGTACCCTTTCAAGAGATCTAATGTTGTGATGATATTGGCTCTTCCAATAGAATGTATGAGCTCCACGGCATCTTCCATCGGAAAATCATCAGACAAACTCTCAGAGTTAAGAGCTCTGAAGTCAACGCAGAGTCGCAGGGTACCATCTTTCTTGTTAACGCAAACAATTGGATAGGCTATTTCTGCATCAGATTCTTCAATTAAATCAAGTCGTAAGAGCTCCTCTATCTGCTCATCAACTTTAATCTTCAAGGACTCTGGGATGCGATACAAGAATGGCTTCTTCCGCTCAATGTTAGGCTTTAAGCGAATTCGATGAGCTCCTACTTTGGCTATTTTCACATCACTTGTGAATAGTGTACGGTGTTTTAGAAGAATTGCTAACACTTGTTCTCTCCCAGTCTCCTTCAAATGATTCAGATTGGTTTCATGTAGAACTCTTTCAGATGTGGATCTCAATAAATTAGGAGTGGGATGGATTTCTCCGAATTCGTGGTCATCTTCAAAAATAACTCCAACTGCAAGTGCACGAGGATGATATTTCCTGATCTTATTCACATGAACATGTCTTACTGTTCCGTCGGGGAGTTTAACTTTATATGAATGGGGTGGATGGTGTTGAATTATCTCTCCAGGTCCAGTCCATCTAGCATAGATCTTATTACTAGAATCTGGTATCAGCAAAACAACTTGTTCTCCGATGCTAAAATTCTTTACGGATGACCTCTTGTTGAAGTAATCTCCATAACTTTTTTGTTTCTGAGCAGCAGTTAAAGATGCACTCTCAGCAGCTTTTTCCATCTTGATCTTCATTTCCTGAAGGTAATCAGCAGCTGACTGGGAAATGTTCGTCGGAAGATGTATTTCGCCTGCCCAGGATGATTTAAGAATAGCCAACGGCCCTCGAGCTTCTCTGCCATAAAGTAACCTAAATGGTGATACACCAGTGGTAGTGTTTGGTACTTCACGGTACGCAAACAACAGAAAAGGTAATTGTCGATCCCAGTTTCTTGGATCTTCACGAATAACATGATGAAGCATATCCTTCAACACCCTATTCCATCTTTCAACTAACCCGTTGCTGGCTGGATAGCCAGGACAGGAAAACCTGGGACTAGATCCAATCCTTTTCGTGAATTCTTGGGTTAGAGCCGACTTGAAATTTGTGCCTTGATCACTGGCAATTATACTCGGAATTCCAGTCCTCGAGAATATTTGCAATAGAGAGTCACATGCGGTTTTGGCTGTAAGTGATCTAAGTGGTACTGCCTCAGGCCAACGTGTGTGTTGATCCATCATACAAAGGACATATTTGTGCCCTCTACCCGATGGTGGTTGAATAGGTCCGATCACATCAATGTTTACTATCTCAAAGGGAAGCTCCGGACGGACAATAGGTGGGAGCTCTATCTCCAATTTTCTCAGATTTCGGAAGCTGGCACCCTTTGCATGTCTGGACAAATTCAGCAATTTCCCTAGACATATTTGGCCAAAAGAAATTATATTTTATCCTCTCTTTTGTTTTCTTTACCCCCATATGACCTCCAAAAACTGACTCATGTGCTAGTTTCATCACTTTGTCTATTCTGCAACGCGGTAAAACTAATTGCATTACGGGTTCATTTAGAATTTTATCCCTGTGATAAATTAATTCCTCAACTAATAAAAAATTTCCTTTATTTAATTTTAACTCTGCACGAACCTTTTTAAGAGAATCACAATTATTCTGTTCATCTTTCATTTTACTGTAATCCGAATTAAAATTTAAATTATCTGAGTCGCTCTCAACATAAAATATTTCGTTCCCGGATTCTGCGTCATTTTCATCATTTGAAAACGGAGTAAAACTATCAACCGATTCGGCAAAAATATCATTTTCATTTGTTTCATTATTTATGGAACATAAAGCCTCATACAAAGAAGGAGGTATTAACGCCTCAGCATTTAATTTATCCGTGATCGCTACCAAGCAATCCATTGGATGATTCAAAGAATTATTGTCAAGAGTAATAGAGGTTTTAATTAGTTTTGCTTCTACATTCTCTCCAAATGCAGAGCTTAAAGTAATCTTTCCGAATTCATCATTAGAATTATCTGGAAAAATATTAGAATTACATATAAAAATTTGAGTTCCGCTATCCAAAACACAATTTATTGCTTTCCCTTTAATATAAATAATAACATATTTTAAAGGTTCAAGGTCAACTTTCGGTTGTAAATATTGTACTTGAGAAGTCTCTTTTTTCTCATTTTTTAATTTAGAATATTTTTTATTACAATCTCGAGCTAAATGATTCTCACCGCAAATGTAACATTCTATTTTTTTATTTACTTTACTTTGTTTTGAGTTATAAATTTTATTTTCTTTCGAATTAAGATTTGTTTTGTCTCGTCTCGAGTGAGGAGGGATATATTTAAAATCATTTCGCAAGCCATTTTGATTATGACATGCTTTATGTGAAAACTCGGAAAAAGTTCTTCCTTTACAAGCATAAAACATGTCACACTCTTTTCCCATTTGAATTGGTTTAAACCAGCTTTGCTCCTGCTTGATATTTATATGAACGGCAGTTTCATCATCTAGTGTTTGATATAATTTATCGCTAACAATTAACTCTTTTATAGAATTAAAATCATTGACATTTCTCAAATGACAGTATTGATCCCAATTGGTTAATAAACGAGATGCAAACTGAACATGCGTTTCATTTTGCATTCGTTTCGCTTTTTGAAAATTTTGCAAGCAAATTAAAGGCGTTGGCTCAAATTCTCTTAGAACTAAACTTTTTAATTTATCATAATCGCCTATTTCTTCGTCTTTTACATAAACTAAAATATTTTCGGCTTTTTCACCTAGCAAATTTAAAAGAATCTCTCCCTTAAATTCATCCGGCACATTTTTGGTTTTAAAAGAACGCTCTAAAGAAGAGAAAAATAAATTCCATCCCTCTTGTTTTTTAGGAATCGGAAGAGTTAATGTGCGTACACTTTGAATGAAATTTTCTATCGAAGTTTGATTTGTTTCGGGATTTATTCGCTGCAAATCATTGCTATCCCTTTGACTATCCAATTTAGCCCTTTCTAAATTTATTTTACCGAGTTCTATTTCTAATTTAATTTGTTCGAGTTTTATTTTTTCAAACTCAAGTTTCGATTGTTCTGTTAAACGCTCTTGTTCTTCTTTCGACTTTCTATCCGCGATAATCGAATCCAAATAGTCATCGATAAACACTTTATCGGTTTTGTATTTGTCGCTATTTAAAATTAAAATTTTTAAATCCAATACTTTCATTTCTGGATTTATTATCTCGCCTAATTCATCAGCAATTAATATTAATTCTTCCTTTCTCGCTCCACGAAACATGATTGAAAGGAATTATATTAAATGAATTAACCCCCAAAATTTTGTAAATAACAGTTGCTGAACTCGCTCAAACAAAACAAAAGGATTGCCTACCTCGTAGTTCCTTTTGATGTCTTGCTTCACTCAGGTTTCGATCCTGTCGACTGCGCCAATGTGATGTCGTTTTGTGTTGGGTATGATGTTGTAGAGGTTTCATGCAACAGACTTCGTCTTGAGGACAGCACTTTTATTTACAGTAAACACATAAAAAGAAATATTAAACGCAAATTGTAACTACCCACGCGGGAAATTTCTCTAATCTGGCCACCGCCCTAACGCGCCGGTGCCGAGAAGCTATCTATTTCAAAAACAAACAACACATTCTTACGGTAGGGGGACACAGTGCACCTCCTGGTGAGGGGAGGAAACACTACAACTATTATTTCAGGTAATAACTATAATTTTTGCTTACATTTCAATATTTTGTGTGATCAGGAGTTCTCTCTTCAAATAGAAAGGCTGAAGTAAAATAGCACTTCTTAATTTTCTCTAAAAATATAATGTGTTTCCTTCAACTTAATTACCTACACATTTTAAATTTCTTGTCAACTTAATTTGAAGAAATAAAATCGAGATGGGGTCTGATAACGGATTACAGCAGCTTTGCCATCGAATAGTTGTAAATTCAAAACATAATTCTATTTTGACCATTTTATGGGATAATGAAAGTTACATTAGTTGCGTCCAATTATGCGTTTAAATCCTCTCGCGGGATGTGTCAAAGTGCTTTAGGTAAAACATCAGCTTCCGTGTCTCCAACTTCTGTAGGTTGCTCAAAATTACGACGACTTTTGCAAGTAATCTATTTCAAGGCTCCAGCGCTTCTTCTAAACTAAATCTGAACTTATCTACATGAAATCTAAAACAATATGAAATTCTATCTAAGTAAAAGGACCCAAGCATATCCATTCACATCCAAAGCTGAATTTCTGCCACGTACACATAAAAACAATTTACTTGTGTGTGAGCAATATGTACTTATTTTTTTTTTTCGTTCAATTATTCCTACAAATTTACAAGTTGACTAAAGTTTTTCTTAGATAATAATCAGGCCTTTAGAAGTAATAAATTACTAAATGAAATCCTCATTTGTGATCTTTTAAATTTTTCTCTAAAATATGCAATATTTTTAAATTTAAGATTTGTTTCCAATTAGAGTTTTATACATACACTCATGTCCAAAATTAAGGTCACAAAAACATTGACACTAGAACTGTGAACTGTGAACTTGTGAAAACTGATGAACTATTTACTGTATTGCCACAAAATTTGGCACAGAGACATATTTCAATGTCAGAAAGAATAAAGCAACATAACAATATGGAAAAGATTTGAATTTTAAATTAAAATACAAATCATATCCAAAAGTGTGAAATAATGAATTAGAGATAAAGTATTTAACTTTCTGAAAAATCTGTCTAATATGGAGTGTGACCATTGTGAACTGGTATACAAACCCCACAGTGAGCTGCTATACTGTTTATGAAGGTTTCAATGCGTATTTTTGTGGCAACAAAGCCCCTTTTTTCAAAAGCGGGACTTTTAATTCCAGGGGGCTCTTCAGAAGGGAGCTTCGCTGAGAAATGGCTTTTCCTAGATTGTTTCAAACCTGTTAAATAGAACTGTGATCCAATCCATATATCCATAGAGTCAATCCATAATGCGAATATCCGTTCTCCATGAAGTTCATCAACAATATGAGTTCTGTGTAACCAAGCATTATCGTCTATAAAAATGTATTCCGAGCCTGAAGCACCTAGAAAAACTTCACATAAGCTTCCAGGATCTCATCCCTATAGCGTTGTGAGTTGACAGTACTCGCATTAAAAACGTACAGTGGTGTACGACTGCCGACATTATGCCTCCACACACAAGGATTCCTTTGCCTTAAACCTGTCGTTTACTGTTACGTTGGAGTGAGTGAGTGAGTGAATATTAACGTCCCACTGTTCAGCTACACGAGGGCTTTTGGGGACGGTCCGCGTAATTTTGAACCATGGTCAAGTGACGCGGACGACACCTGAGCTGGCACCCCCTCTCCTAACTACCACACCACACCAATGGGAGGACGTTTGAGCTCTCGACAGATTTAACGTGCATCGCTCCCCTACACGGTGGATCTTTAGAGGTACTAGGATCGAACCCATGACAAACTAGCCATGATCTACTGTTACGTTGGAGTAATGAACGTAAGCTCTATTTTTTCTCCAAGTGAAAACTCAAGAGATGTCGTTTTGCCTGGTACATTTCGACTCATCACTGAAACGAACACGCCCTCAATCATGTGGTGTCTACAACTGATGTTTTCAGCTCCACAATATCCGGTATTTCCTGTTGAATGCAGTCAAAGGGACTCCCCAGACTGGACAACGGGCATAAAGACAAGTCTCCGCAAGATGGCTGTAGACTGTTTTCCTGGAAATTTTTCTTCCAGACTCGGCAACTAGGTTAAAAGCATGCCGAGGAGTCGATGTGCGGCTATGTCATCATGCGCTTAATGCGAAGTAGAGATCTTGGGAAGATGTCGATGCTCTGTAGTAACATTACGACTTGTTTGGAATTGATTCCATAATCGGGAGACCACTTTAGGGCCACTTGTAACCATCGAACTACCTCCGCTTGAGACTAGCTGGTTTCAAGCCTGCCAACGGCTCTCATCTCAAGGAATCATCTTAACGTTTATGAGAAATTCTCACTGTAAACAGACTAACCTGTTTGTTTAAATGCAATATTCACAAAATCGGAAGCAAAATTCCCATATGCTTGAAAGGTCTCAATCCAGTAGTTTTGCAAAACACTAACGCTAAACAACACCTTTTCGTAAACTGAAGATTGATATTGTACTATCCGTTCTTCAAAATATATCAAATATAAATTTTATTAGTTTTACTGGAGGAATTTTAAAATTATGACGAAAATCATGTTTGTGACCTTAATTTTGGACAGAGTATATATATATATATATATATATATATATATATATATATATATATATAGAGGTTTTTCCGCAAAAATTGGAGATCGTTCTATTTTTTCGCAATATATTGAAATGTAGTATTATAACACACCAGTCTTCAAACCTTGTAAAATTTCCCTAAAAATCAATTTTTTCCTTTTTAGACTTGATGTTTTGTCCAGAGAATGTTCATATTAATCGAGGTAGAAATGTCGCTGAACTTCCAATTCCCACTGTCTCCAAGCAGGCAAAGAAAAGAGAAAAAGAATATATGTTTTTCGTAAAACGAGGAACTCTGCTAAGAACGGGGAAGGAGGGATCAAACTAAGTTCGGATTGAGTACTATAAAAGATTGACCAAATAAAACTGACATTTTCATTCTCAAAGATGAAATGGAAAAAAATATTGACATGGAAATGTGAAAATCTTTTAGCGTACGTTTGAAAATTTAGAATATGTTCTAACACAAAAAGTACAGATAGTCTAAAAACATTTTATGGATATAATTTGTAGCGCATGAAAAAGCTTAACAAAAGAAAAAAAATTACAGAAAATTAATCTGTCAGTCTGCATATGCAAAAAATGCATGAAAAATAAATACTAAAAAAGTTTTGAAGTCAGATAAACATTATAAGCATAATAAGTGCTTTTTTTTTTTGCAAACTCTATTCTTTGTCATTCGTTTATCTGAATATATTAGAATAATTTATTTGACAAATGCAAAAGGATCCAAGTTATGATTAAAAATATAGAATCTCATCTCCTGGTGAATAAAACAACATTCCTGTCTACAGGAAAATACAGAAAATACCGGTTGGGATAGTATATTTATCTTTATAGGTTTTTAATCCATTTAAGTGGCATATATATGTCAAACTTTTTAATGTGTATTTCACTAATGTATTAAATGTACTTTTTTGTTTACTGAATTAATTTTTCATCCAATTTATATTCTAAAACTTAATAAAGTTATATATTAATTATAAATAAATTGATAGTAAAATGTTATCTAATTCATAATATAAGTTATGTGTTCGTTAACTTAGCCTCTCTTGTACCTATATATATATGTATTCAAAAATTAAAATAATAGCTGTAAGATGTTGAATCTAAAATATTTTTTCTTTCACTAATTTTTGCAAAAATAAGTTTCAGTCCCACAAAATTTTACGCATAAATCCAAATGAGATTTCTTTTTCAGGATATTATAAAAAGTAAAACAAACGACTTAGAATGGACTTGTTTGAAAACATTTTATCGCCGTAGTTCGGAAGAAGGGTACCCCAAATCCCCTGCTTTCAAATAATATCCTTATTCATCAAATAATTGTATGCTTAATCAATGAATTAGCAAACGGAGAAACTAGAATTCCTTTGTTTCTCTAAGCGATGAAGCGGTATTTGAGACTTCAGTTCAAAGACTGGAATTAAGAAAAAATAATTTGTTGTTCTAGTTAGAACTGGATTCTTAGGACCAGTTTTTGATAAGACTGAGACCTTTCACTCAAAAAATCACTCTCGATAGCACGACAATAAAAAGCAATAATCGTGAAGAAATTAGAACTATAAATGGAAAAAAATAACAGAAGTGTGTTTAATTAATATTTTTGGAATTTCAATCTATCAAAATAAAATCCGTATGAAAAGAGGTTTTGTAGTTTTCTTAATTTTAAAAGGCTGTTTAAATTCAAAATTCCAATTACTTGTTTTGTTTAGACAAGATAAATTACCCTGCGTCACGTAAAAATAATTACCATAAAAATATGAGCATTTCGTCGGACAAAAAGCTTAATGATCTTTTGCAGTTATGTAACTAAGCAATTCAAATTAAAAATTTTAAAAAATTAGAACTGAAAAATCTTTACAAGATTGTGCATTTTTCAAAAACTTTTGAAATTTTATTTTTTAACGATACGGTCATTGCCCCTAATTAAAAAACTTACAAAGATATGCTGATATATAAGATCTTATTCAAGACTGAATCAATTTCTATCACTAATAATCCACATTCATTTTAAATCTATTACTTGATTTGGTAATAGATCGTTGGAAGAGTCTGTTAGCAGCAACAGCAATTTGAATGCAGAACCTCGCATATTGCTTTGGTGCCATGATCTGCTTCAATACTTTTAGACATTTTTGAAATCTTTCAACAGTCGGAAATATGATGAGAGATTGTTTCAACATTCTCTATTTTAATAGTGTCGATTTGTAGTGAGCTATCGCATAAGTTTCCCTCTAAAACTAACATTCTTTAAAGTTTTACTTAAAGTTTAACTGCTACCTTCTTACAGTGGAAGCGTATAATGCAGATTGGTTATAAGATATAAAAGTGAGAGAGAAAGATGGATGGGGGAAATATAGATAGCTGTTATATTATATTTGAGAAGTAAGAGATTATCAGAGCGGAGATTTTCATTTTGAAAATTGGATTAATTTAATTATAGTTACACTTTGGGGCCTAATTCCATGCATTTACTGACTTTGAAAGAGAAATCCATTTTTGGAAAATTCTTGGATAAATCTTATTAATCGTTGGATTCGAGACCTCAACGTCATCTCTGAATCTTTTGTCATTTTGTGGGAGCTAAGGTTTCTGAGTGTTTGAAAATATTCCAGATAAATAAATTTTTGATTATTTAAGTATCAACTGATCTTCCACATAACTATTTAATCAGGAAGAGTTTAATTCATTATTTGTGCTTGTTGTTATTCTTAGTGTTTTGTGTCATGGCAATTATTCCTATTCTAAGGTCGGATTCGAATCCTAATCTCTGGGGAGTACGGAAACCTCGCAGAAAAAACCTCTACCCTCTTTTTTAAAAATAAAAATAATAATAACGTTGAAAATCATAGTAACAAATAATAAAATCTATGGACATTTCCCAAGATGATTATTGGATTTCACTTTTGTGTTTTTAGCTATAACAGATTATATTATTGGGGTCTCTAATATTCTCCGTCAATCAGTGGCGTGACGGAGAATATTAAGGACCCCCTGTAAAGTCAGATTTTGTGCCCCAAGCTGGATCTTACAAAGGGTACGTACTTGGCATCAGTCAGACTTTGGGCCCCCTGGAATCCAAGCGGGATTGCTGGGGTGTATGTTGCGCCACTGATATCAACATATTATAGATACTTTAAGCAAAAACAATTGAAGAGAAAATATATACTGTATTTTTTATTCGAAATTTTAGCATAATATTAAAGCTATTTTCTCTTTAGAACCGTTAATTAGTGCTCTATAGGTCACCTTCCCTTTTCTTTTTTGTTCAAACTATCAAAATCTAACTGTTGAAGTTATCTGTGGCATCTTTTCACATTCTGTATTTAATATGTTTCTTTATTCTGTTTTTTGCCACATACGTTGAGAAGTATTTTTAATTTAAATATATTATCCACACACAGAATGGAATTGCAATGTTTATCAGTGTGTGAGAATCTTTTCTGAATATTCTGAAAATTTGTAACCTAAAGTTTATGTGCTACGCCTGCTTAAATTTAGATTTTAACGTCGAATCTTTTGATTGAGTGAGTGAATATTAACGTCGCACTATTCAGCTACACGAGGGCTTTTGGTGACGGACCTCGTCATTTTGAACCATGGTCAAGTGACACTTAAGCTGGCACCCCGTCTCCTAACTACCACACAGCACCAACAGGAGGACGTTTGAGCCTCGACAGATTTAACGTGTATCGCGCCTCTACACGGCAGGTCTCATGACATGCCTAAGCCACGATCCGATACCACTGGGCTACCGCAGCCCCTGAATCTTTTGATATTTTGATAAGTTGTTCCTTCTCTTTCACTGGTAAGACTTGATTTATCCGTTCATGCGCTTGGTTTTCTGCCCTGAAAATAATAGTTTACAGGTGTTATAGATGTTAGAAGTCGAACAAAGAAAAAACTTTTAATATTCTTTTATTACATTATAATAAAAGTTGCAGGAAATTACTAAAAAGCGAGGCAGTCCAGAGCTGAATTTATTTTTTAAGTTTTCTCACGTGAAACGTGGAGCCCGCATTGGAAAACACGACTTTCGATACTTGTGGCCATACTAAGAGAATGTGGATCTATTTTGCATGCCTTTTTATAGTTTTTGAACTTGTATTTTGACTGGTGTAATCTAGGGTCCCGTGGAACACAGTTTGAAGACCACTGGTCTAAATCATACAGACAAGGAGTGGGTATCTTTCATAACATCAAGCTAGCATCATGATCATCAACCTTAGAAGAATTTGACATCTGATTCAGATCCCTTTAGGGACCAAATATAACGTGTTGTCGTTGCTTACGCCACCTGTCTGACGTAGTCAGATCAAGGCCCACGAAATTCATCATGGCAACGGGCTAGAGATACGTCAGTCATTAGCCTAAGCTTTGAGTCCATGAAGGTGACAGCACAATTTTGCTCACGATAGATGGCGGCACGATTTGGACCCACAGATTTAATGAGCACGTTCTCCGTTTGTACTCGGCGAGTATTTGATGGCATCGGGCATCGAACTCAGGCCTTCCGGTCTGGCGTCCGATTCTCTAGCCACTAGGCTACCCACGGCCCCGAATATAACCGTAACAAATATAAATTCGACAAACAATGACCTACTTTATAGGAAACTTTAATACGAACTCTAAAAAGCGAAGTCATCATCAGAAATTAATTTGCTATCTTTACGTTTTCATGCAAGTCAATAAATAATGATTGAAATATGAATTTCACACATTCTCTTCAGAAGACAAAATCATGGACTTTCATTTTACTCTTATATGTCCTTCAAAATCGCTGATAATTTACTTCTTGACTTATTTAATTTTGCTAAGTTCCCTATTGATTACATTCGAAAATTGCTTAAAAAAAGTAATCAAGCTCATATGAGAGACTCAGTAAGAGAATAAGTTTAAAAACTTTATCATTATTTTATTTATCAAACGTATTTACAGTTCACAGCTTGGAAAAATTATTAAAAAAATAAGTTTCTAGTGCTTTGAGGTGAACATGATATTTTTATTATAATTAAGGGGTAGAAGATGTAAGTTACAACCATTATCCTAAATCTATGCCTGTATAATCTAGACTCTCTCTTAGTTAATCGCTATCAACATGTCAACAACTATAAATCGAAACTGTAATATTTCTACATGCTGTTTCACTCCATGCAACTTTGCCCCCTCAGGGGGCTCACCTTCTTTAGGTGAGTACGGGTGTCACAATCCCGAGGTGCCCTAGTGATCTTTTCCTTTTCCCAAGGGGTTTACTGTCTTTGGTAAACACGGGCTTCACAATCCCGGGGAACCCTAGTGATCCTTCTCTATTTTCGACTCTCCTTCTCGTCATTACTTTCATTCTTCTCTCCTTTCCCGTCTAGACAACAGATTAAAATTTTTTAAATATACATGATTATAAAATCAAAAATTCCTTTTTTGTGATTAAATTGTATTCTTTATATATATTTGTTATTAACACAGTTTTGTTTTTAATTTGATACATTAATTTGGTTCCTTTATCATTGATTTTATTTTCGATATTCGTATTGTTTTACTAACACCGTTGTTTGTCAACCCGCATGTTTGCCGTGTGCGGCGTCCCGTAAGGTGGAAAATGGTGTCCTGGGGATACCTTTTGCGTACCCTTTAGCCCACGCTTCGCTGTAGACGGGTGGCAGGAGTGAGCCCGCTCCTGTCAATCGGCTGGTGATGAGTCTCTTCGGAGACATTGCTGTAGGGTTAGTGCTGCAGATAAGGGGTGGCGGGTTTACCCGTTGGATCCTCACCCTGATGCTGTATCACTATTTTCTGGGTGTACTCCAGGTAAGCGCCGTGCCTGGCAATTGCCAGATGACCGGCACACTGCCTCCCTTGTTGGACTCCGTGGTGGGTGGAGCCACGCCAGAATGAAGGTTTTTCTACGCTTATGGATCCAATTCAGAATGGCCCGGGTAAAGGCCTTATTTTACCCACTCTTAACGTTGACAAAATTTCTACCTACACTAGATTTTTAATTTTATCTTTACCAAATAACGAAATGTCTAGAAAATCTCCTTTTGCAATCCAGAAAGCTATTCAAGGAATAGGTGGAGAACCTAAATCCGTGAAAAAATTACGTTCTGGTGACCTACTGGTTGAAACTTCCTCTGCTTTGCAAACAAAATCTTTTTTGTTGGCAACAACTTTTTTAGAATCCCCTTTGACAGCGAGTCCTCACAAATCCCTAAACTCCAGCCGCGGTGTCATTTCTGAACCTGACCTGTTGACCACCCCTGAAGCAGAAATCCTTGATGGATTTTCTGACCAGGGTGTAATTCAGGTCAGAAGAATTACAATTAAAAAGATGCAACAATTATTCCTACGAAACACTTGATTTTAACTTTCAATAGCCCTAATCTTCCTGGTTCTATAAAAGCTGGATACCTTAACTGCAAAATACGTCCGTATATTCCGAATCCTCTGCGCTGTTTTAAGTGTCAGAGGTTCGGACATTCACAAACTTCCTGCCGCGGCCAACTTACTTGCTCTAGATGTGCGTCTGTTGGACATGCTTCCTCAGATTGCAATCTAGAGCCAAAATGCATTAACTGTTCAGAACCCCATCCATCCGATTCCAAACTGTGTTCAAAATGGAAATTAGAAAAACAAATTCAAGAAATCAAAACACATAAAAATATCTCATATCCAGAAGCACGAAAATTAATAGCTCCACAGTTACCTCAAAGCTACGCTCAGGTTGCCAAACCCTCAACCTTAACCAAATCATCCCAAACCGATGAAAATATAACAAAAATAATTTGTCCACCTATAAAATTACTTCAACCAACTTCATCCCCCTTGAAACAAAATACATCAATATCCTCATCATCGTCAACCCAAACAAACCTCTTGCCTGCCGCCTCTTCAATAGCAGATACAGTGTCAGAACCGCAGCCACCTATTCCTATGTCTACTGTCGTGCTTTCCACCACGAATAATATGTTCAGTCCTATGGAAACGTCATCCAATATATCTGCTTCCTCATCCAACTCCTTACCAATTGAAATTCTTCCATCTATACCATTACTTGATACAGAGACATCCAATAGTCGAACCTCTGCTGCATCTAAAGCAGCAAAAAGTTTGAAGCAAAATTTTAAAGATAGGAAAAAGCGCTCAAAAGCCAAAAAACAAGAGATCGAAATTAAAATGACACCTCACAAGCCAAAGAAAAGTTTTGTGCACTACACCTCAGAAGATGAGGATGTGATACTCTATAACGTCAGTGAACAGTTGATGGATAGCCATTATGAAACTGGTTTTAGCCACTACATGACACCGACAAGAAATCGGAAAAAATAATTATATAGACTGGTTATATAAAATTTTATTTGTAAATAACTTGTTCAAATTTAAAGTCATTTTTTACATTATTTTCAAAATTTTTAAACTTGTTTTATAGTATTTTAATCGTGTGAAAGAAAAGAAAAGAAAAACAATTTTTTAAAATACAATTTTAATGAATTATATATTTTGTTATGCTCTATTTCATGTCAATTTTTAAATATAAGATTATTTTTTTTTAGAATTTTTATGGAAATTAAAACAAATGTTTGGCGCAGCTTAGCCGAGATCGGCTCTTGCGCCATTAAACACTATACTCACTCACTCACCCCCATGCAACTTTGCAACTGTCTATCCCCTTTTTAATGTAAACTCTCAACTTCCTCTTTATTATTTAACGAATGAACTTGAAAAAAGAAGCTAAAATGTAGTCCTTTTTTAGCTCCTATCTATTTGCATCATTTTAGGAAAATAAATGCGGCCTCTGTAGAAGAAATATAATCGATAGAACAGAACCCAATCACACAAAAAAGATATGATATAAACACGAACAGACTTCATAAACTAATTTTTTTTTTTAATTTACCGAACATATCATTGCTTCTAACTTGAGAGGAATAATATATATAAGCAAGCCTCTATTTGAAGTGAACAGTAATAAAATTACTCATCATTAAAGAACTTTAAGTTTCAAATTCCTTTTTATAAAATTTACAGACGAAGCAAATATATTTGACTAGCTGTTACCCGCCCGCTTCGCTGGGTATTTCATGATGTTTTATAAATTTTTACTGCTTATATATATGTATAAAGTATTGATATCTAAGTCCTAGCATTAAGAATTCGATTGAATTGAAAAATATACTTATACCTGTAACTGCCACCTGTTGATAAAAAAAGGGCAGAACTCATCTAATTTGTATTTTCTAAAAATCTCTAAAATTGAAGCATAGAATGATGTTCGCTCTTTCGTAACTCAAAAACCAAGTGGATTCCCGCAAAACCAATTTTCGGTGGATCTCTACTCCGTAAATTGAACATGCAAGCCAAATTTCAAGTCTAAATCTAACAGAAAAAAGCAAAAGTTTTACTATAAATATCCCCGTAATCCCGTTGAGAGCCGTTTTCCAAAATTACCGCTCTTAGCGGATTTCAATTCAACAAAAGAAAAATGCAAACCAAATTTCATTATTATAGTCCTTGTAGCTCGAAAAAAGTAATTTTTTTTGTCAATACGTCCCAGTAAACCCCTGCAACCCCCCAGAACTTTATTTGCTTAAAAGTTATTCGTAGTGGATCTCTATTAAACAAAAGAAACATGCTTAAAAAATTTCAAGTATATGGGTCTAACAATTAAAAACAGGAATTTTTTTCTGTAACTCCTCTTGACCCTCGCAAACATCTTTGGGGGTCAATTTTCATTTTACTCTTTGTTAGAGGAACTCTATTTCATGAAAGGAACATGCCTACCAATTTTCAAGCAGGTAGATCAAATAGATTAAAAACGGAAATAGTTATCTATTACGCCCCTTAATCCCCCGAAATTAAACTTGGTAGTTGATATTCGCGAAACCCATTTTGTAGCGGTTCTCTACTTTACGAAAGGAATCTGCTTATCAAATTTCAAGACTGTACGTCTAACAGTTTAAAAATGGGGAAAATTGTCTATAACGCCACTTGAGCCCTGCAACGCCACTTCTGGGTCTGTTTTCACAAAACCCATTTTGTAGGGGAATTGCACTCTATGAAAGGAATCTGCTTAGCAAAATTTGAAGACTGTGCGTCCAATTAATTAAAAATCGAAAAAAAATTATCAATAACGCCCCTTGAACCCCCGCAACACCACCTAGGGTCGATTTTCACAAAACATATTTTTCAGTGTATTTCTATCCTATGAGAGGAATCTGCTAACCAAATTTTAAGACTGTGAGTCTAATAGTTTTAAAAAAGAAATAATTATTTATATCTGCCCTTAAGGGTCAATTTTCTCCAAACCCGTTTTGTCGAGGATATTTACTCCATGAAAGAAACATTCCTACCAATTTTCAAGCAGGTAGGTCAAATAGTTTAAAAACGAAAATATTTATCTCTTACGCCACTTATTCCCCTGCAACGCCACTTAGAGGTCTGTTTTCACAAAACCTTCTTCTAGCTGATCTCTATTTTATGAAAGAAATCTCTTTATCAGATATAAAGACTGTGCATCTAATAGTTTAAAAATGGAAATAATTATCTATAACGCCCCTTAAGTCCCCTCAACTCCCTTGGGGGCAATTTTCACGAAACCCATTTTTAGCGTATCTCTACCCTATGAGAGGAATCTGCTTACTAAGTTTCAAGACTGTACTTGTAGTAACTTAAAAATCGGAATTTATAACGCCCTTAAACCCTCCGCCCCGCAACACCCCTTGTGGGTCAATTTTCCCAAAACCCATTTTGTAGCGGATATTTACTCCAGGAAAGAAACTTACCTACAATTTTCAAGCAGGTAGTTTGAAGTAGTTCGAAAACGGATATATTTATCTATTACT